>CM056049.1:734218498-734483498 GCA_029574335.1 Rana kukunoris
GGGCAATGGTGGCAGCAGCAGCATGGGCAATGGTGACAACATGAATAGGGGTGACTGCATACTAGCTCATTGTGGCTTTTGCCTTTCAAGTAGGTTTTAAAAAAAAAAAAACAAGGTTTATTATCACTTTAAATAAAAAAAAAAATCGGAATCGTGCAGCTCTACATCAAAGTGAGACCAAAGTTGTAACCCGGAGCCTGAGAGAGAGAGAACCATTGTACTACCTATGGGCCTGAACGAGAGTATACATACATATATGGGTAGGGCTGACATGGGCAGTGGTGGCAGCAGCGTGGGCAGTGGTGGCAGCAGCGTGGGCAGTGGTGGCAGCAGCGTGGGCAGTGGTGGCAGCAGCATGGGCAATTGTGGCAGCAACATGGGCAGTGGTGGCAGCAACATGGGAAATGGTGACAACATGAGTAGGGGTGACTGCATACTAGCTCATTGTGGCTTTTGCCTTTCAAGTAGGTTTAAAAAAAAAAAAAAAAACAAGAACGAGGTTTACTATCACTTTAAATAAAAAAAAGAAAATCATAATTTTTTATTTTATGCAAAAGAATTGCAATTCTCATTTTTCCCGGAATCGTGCAGCTCTACATCAAAGTGGGACCAAAGTTGTAACCCAGAGCCTGAGAGAGACTGAGAGAGAGAGAGAACCATTGTACTACCTGGGGGCCTGAGCGAGAGTATACATATATGGGTAGGGCTGACAACATGGGCAATGGTGGCAGCAAGGGGTGTCTGCATACTAGCTCATTGTGGCTTTTGCCTTTCAAGTAGGTTTAAAAAAAAAACACAAGAACAGGGTTTACTATCACTTTAAATAAAAAAATGAGAACCCGGAGCCTGAGAGAGAGAGAACCATTGTACTACCTGGGGGCCTGAGTGAGAGTATACATATATGGGTGGGGGTGACAACATGGGCATTGGTGGCAGCAGCATGGGCAATGGTGGCAGCAGCATGGGCAATGGTGGCAGCAGCATGGGCAATGGTGGCAACATGAATAGGGGTGACTGCATACTAGCTCATTGTGGCTTTTGCCTTTCAAGTAGGTTTAAAAAAAAAAAAAACAAGGTTTACTATCACTTTAAATAAAATAAAATCGTGCAGCTCTACATCAAAGTGAGACCAAAGTTGTAACCCGGAGCCTGAGAGAGAGAGAGAACCATTGTACTACCTATGGGCCTGAACGAGAGTATACATATATGGGTAGGGCTGACAACATGGGCATTGGTGGCAGCAGCGTGGGCATTGGTGGCAGCAGCATGGGCAGTGGTGGCAGCAGCATGGGCAATTGTGGCAGCAGCATGGGCAGTGGTGGCAGCAACATGGGCAGTGGTGGCAGCAACATGGGCAGTGGTGGCAGCAACATGGGCAGTGGTGGCAGCAACATGGGAAATGGTGACAACATGAGTAGGGGTGACTGCATACTAGCTCATTGTGGCTTTTGCCTTTCAAGTAGGTTTAAAAAAAAAAAAAAAAACAAGAACGAGGTTTACTATCACTTTAAATAAAAAAAAACGAGAATTATGATTTTTTTATTTTATGCAAAAGAATTGCGATTCTAATTTTTCCCGGAATCGTGCAGCTCTACATCAAAGTGGCACCAAAGTTGTAACCCGGAGCCTGAGAGAGAGAGAACTATTGTACTACCTGGGGGCCTGAGCGAGAGTATACATATATGGGCAGTGGTGGCATCAGCATGGGCAATGGAGACTGCATACTAGCTCATTATGGCTTTTGCCTTTGAAGTAGGTTTTAAAAAAATAAAACAAGAACGGGGTTTACTATCACTTTAAATAAAACAAGAAAATTGAGACTCTTGCTTTTTATTTTATGCAAAAGAATTGCGATTCTCATTTTTCCCAGAATCGTGCAGCTCTACATCAAAAGTGGGACCAAAGTAGTGCAGAGGGACTACTTTTCGAAGTTGGTGTGACTTGAAGTTGCACAGAACGGTACTCGTTGAAAATCACGAGGGAACGATTTGTCATGCGACTTTGCAGTCTCAAAGACGCGGGACACGCCACACAAGTGTGAAAGGGGCCTTGTTACACTTGAATTTTTATTTTATTCTATTCAATCATTTTATTTCAGTCCTACATACTGGGTTTATGGGCTTATTTACATCCGATAAAAACGTGGCATAAACAGTTAAAAAAAAAAAAAAAAAAAGGCATATACAGGAAAAATGTGTTGCAATGAACCCAGATTACACCGCGGTGGCTCTTTTAATGTGCATGTAAAAAAAGAAAAAAAAGTACATTGAATGCACATTTTCTGCCACATTATTATTATTAGGCTCCATTCACGGCAACGTTTATTTTCTTTTATGCTTTTTGCAGTAATGCAGGATGTTATTTTAACATGGAACATGTTCACATCAAGGCATTTGTGTGCCTCTTGCATTTTAAAAATGTCCCTAAACCCTTTCCCAAAAAACGCAATCGGTGCTTTTTTTTTTTTGGTTCAATAAATTTCAATGGAGGAGGGTTGCAGAAACGCATGTAGTGCGGTATTGACATGATTTGCATTTTTAATAAAAAAAAAAAAAAAAAAATATCAGGAAATGCAGCAAAAAGCACTGCAGAAACACTCAAACGCAACAAAAGATGTGAATGGAGCCTATTTCAGGATTGGCACTGACGGTGTACACGGCACTTTTACAACTTGAGGGTGGGACCATACAATACTTGAACCTGTTCCTGTCCACGGTGTAGCCAAATGACGGCTGCAGTACAGACCTTACGTTGTCGGGAGGCCACCAATAGACGTTCTTTCCTTTTGCACGCTCCCCGCATGGCAATCACTGAGTCAATGAGACGTGGGTGATGGAAGTGAGGGACTAATCCCGGCCCCTTACCACATGATCATCTGGCAGCGAATGACAGCTGATCACGTGATGCAACAGCATGAGGAGAGAAACAGCCGATCACCACAGCTTCTGTGTAAGGGACATCGGTCCCGAAGAGGCACAGCCTCCTCATCAGTGCCCACACAGTGTATATCAGTGCTAACTATCAATGCTGATGAGTGCCAATTTAATGCCTCGTTATTGCCACCTAGCAGTGCTGCCACATATCAATGACACCTCAGTGCCCATCAATACCACATATCAATGACCCCTCACCAGTGGTGCCAATCAATGCCTCGTTGCCAACTGGCAGTGCTGCCTATTGGTGTCATCTACCAGTGCCCATCAATGACACCTCATCAGTGCCCACCAGTGGTGCCAATCAATGCCTTGTTATTGCCACCTAGCACTGCTGCCTATTGGTGTCATCTACCAGTGCCCATCAATGACACATATCAATGACACCTCATCAGTGCCCACCAGTGGTGTCAATCAATGCCTTGTTGCCACCTAGCAGTGCTGCCTATTGGTGTCATCTACCAGTGCCCATCAATACCACCTATGACACCTCATCAGTGCCCACCAGTGGTGCCAATCAATGCCTCGTTATTACCACCTAGCAGTGCTGCCTATTGGTGTCATCTACCAGTGCCCATCAATACCACATATCAATGACCCCTCACCAGTGGTGCCAATCAATGCCTCGTTATTGCCACCTGGCTGTGCTGCCTATTGGTGTCATCTACCAGTGCCCATCAATGCCACATATCAATGACACCTCATCAGTGCCCACCAGTGGTGCCAATCAATGCCTCGTTATTGCCACCTAGCAGTGCTGCCTATTGGTGTCATCTACCAGTGCCCATCAATGCCACATATCAATGACCCCTCACCAGTGGTGCCAATCAATGCCTCGTTATTGCCACCTAGCAGTGCTGCCTATTGGTGTCATCTACCAGTGCCCATCAATACCACCTATCAATGACACCTCATCAGTGCCAATCAATGCCTCGTTATTGCCACCTAGAGTGCTGCCTATTGGTGTCATTTACCAGTGCCCATCAATACCACCTCAGCAGTGCCCACCAATGGTGCCAATCAATGCCTCGTTATTGCCACCTAGTGCTGCCTATTGGTGTCATCTACCAGTGCCCATCAATGCCACATATCAATGACACCTCATCAGTACCCACCAGTGCTACCTTATTGGTGCTTATCAGTGCCCATCAATGCAGCCCACCAGTGCCACCTCAGTGTACATCAATGAATGAGAATAATTGTACAAATTTTATGACAAATTATAAGACTGTTGTGTGTTTTTTATTGTTATTGGTCTTTTAATTTTTTAAACAAAAATTAAAAACAGAGGGGATCAAATACCACCAGAAGAAAGCTCTATTTGTGGGTGAAAAAAAAGATAAAAATGTCATTGGGGTAAAGTATTACATGACCGCGCATTTGTCATTGAAAGTGTGACGGAGCTGAAAGCTGAACATTTTGGTCTGGGTAGGAAGGGGGTAAAGGTGCCCGGTAAGCAAGTGGTTAATACAGGAGGAATGGGAGGGCCCTGCTCCGGAGGCTCCATGCACCCTGGGTTTAAAAAAAAAAAAAAAAAAAGGCCTGTCCTCTTTGAAGTTAAATGCTCAACAGAACCAGCGTCCCCATTGGAAAATTTCCTCTCTATTACTTTTCTGAGGACATCCCAAAATCTGGGTAATTTTTTCTTTTACCCCCGGTTCACACTGAGCTGCGGGAATGAAGCCGTGCGACTTTAGTTGATTTCAACGCCCGCATGTCAGTTCCCAGTTTTTGGCGGCGATTTTTCACAGACATCTCTGAGTTAAAGCGGATGGCCCAATAAAAATGTTTTTTAAAAGCCAGCAGCTACATATACTGCAGCTGCTGACTTTTAAAAATAGGACACTTGCCTGTCCTGGAGTCCAGCGGCGTCCGCAGCAGAGGAGGAGCGTTCGCTCGTCACCCTGCTGCTCCCCCCTCCATCCACGGTGAGGGAACCAGGAAGTGAAGCGCTGCGGCTTCACTGCCCGGTTCCCTGCGGCGCATGTGCGAGTCGCGCTGCGCCCGCCGATTGATTCCCGCTGTGTGCTGGGAGCCGAGAGTTCCCAGCACACAACGGGAAAAACCCAACTTTTGTCCGAGACTGCGGGCCGGAAGTGGGTGCAGATACCTGTCTTTAGACAGGTATCTGCACCCCCATCCCCCCTGAAAGGTGTCAAATGTGACACCGGAGGGGGGGAGGGTTCCGATCAGCGGATCTTCACTTTAGGGTGGAGATTCGCTTTAAATGGAAATCTCACACCCCCGACATCGCAAAATAGTAATACAGAAACTACTTCTTGAGGAGGTGCCGCAACGATTTTTAGGAACGGTGCCCTTTGCCGCCGATTTGGACATGTCAAAACGCACTCATGTCAGCCAGGGCTTAGGCTGCATTCGCACCCGAGTGTTTTCAGCTCGCAAAATCGCTCATCTTTAAAAGTTCAGAAACGCCCAACAAGTAAAATCCCCATTTATTTCGATGGCCTCTGTTCCCATCTGAGCGTTGTGTCACCTAAAGCAAAATTTCTGAAGCACAAAAGTAGATGAGCTTCTTTTTTCGGTGCAGATAACGGGCGTTTTTCTACATTTGGTGACCTTTTGACCAGTGCAAAAACGTGCGACTTTCTCGCTTGAAAAGGATACTCTCATGTGTGAATGCAGCCTTAAGCCTCGAACACACGATCGAATTTTCCACGGACAACGCGTAGGATTTTTGTCCGAAAGGCGTTGGCCATGAATTCGTCTTCTATACAAGCGGAATTGTTGGCCAACAAACATATAACTGTGGTTTTTCAGCTCTTTAGCGCCACCCTTTGGGCAACCTCTGCTAATGTTGTTGTGTTATGGAGAGCATTGCTTTTGAGCAGGGGTAGGCAACCGGGGGCCCTCCAGCTGTAGCAGAACTACAAGTCCCATCATGTCTCTGGGAGTAATTGTAACTGCCAGCCTTGCAGTGCCTCATGGAAGGGATATCAAACTCTATTTTATTGTGGGCCGCATCACCATTAGGATTGTCCTCCAAAGCGCCGGTTGTATCTGTAAGACCCCTTTCACACTGGAGTGTTTTTACAGCGTTTTTAGCGTTAAAAATGGCACTATTAAAACTCAAACGCTCTCCATTCATCTTAATGGACCCTTTCACACTGAGTCCTGCAAGCAGCATCTTTTGGAGCAGCTTTTGGGCACTGAAAAAATACACTCAAACGCCCCTCTCCGTTGAAATGAACTGAAAGCGCTGTAAAAATGCCTTACCCTTTCACACTGAGGCATTGGACTGGCGGGGCGTTGAGAAAAGTCCTGCAAGCAGCATCTTTGGAGCAGCTTTTGGGTGCTGAGAAAAATGCTCCAAAAACGCCTTACCCTTTCACACAGGCACTGCAAAAAAATGCCCTAAAACGTAAGACCCCTTTCACACTGGAGCGTTTTTACAGCATTTTAGCGTTAAAAATAGCGCTCTTAAAAACGCTCTCCATGCATCTCCATGGACCCTTTCACACTGAGTTTTGCAAACAGCAGCTTTGGAGCATCTTTTGAGAGCTGAAAAAAATCCCCCTCTCCATTGAAATGAACTGAAAGCGCTGTAAAAACGCCTTACCCTTTCACACTGAGGCGTTGAACTGGCGGGGCGTTAAGAAAAGTCCTGCAAGCAAAATCTTTGAAACAGCTTTTGAGCGCTGAAAAAAAACGATCCAAAAATCGCCCCTCTCCATTGAAATGAATTGAAAAGCTCTGTAAAAACGCCTTACCCTTTCACACCGAGGCACTGCAAAAACACCTGAAAAACACCTGAAAAACGTTAGGGTCTTAGCGGTGGGATTGCAGATGAGGCTTCGCTCAAATAACGCTGTAATAACGGTCGTAAAACTCCCGTGTGAAAGGGGCCTTAGGGTCTTAGCGGTGGTTTTACCAGCACATTGGGATTGCAGATGAGGCTTCGTTTGAATAACGCTGTACTAAAGCTCAAATAATGCTGTAATAAAGCTCGAATAATGCTGTAATAACGCTCAAGTAATGCTGTAATAACGATGTAATAACGCTTGAACAATGCTGTAATAACGCTTGAACAATGCTGTAATAACGCTCGAATAATGCTGTAATAACGCTCGAGTAATGCTGTAATAACGCTCGAGTAATGCTGTAATAACGCTCAAGTAATGCTGTAATAACGCTCAAGTAATGCTGTAATAACGCTCAAGTAATGCTGTAATAACGATGTAATAACGCTTGAACAATGCTGTAATAACGCTTGAACAATGCTGTAATAACGCTTGAACAATGCTGTAATAACGCTTGAACAATGCTGTAATAACGCTTGAACAATGCTGTAATAACGCTTGAACAATGCTGTAATAACGCTCAAGTAATGCTGTAATAACGATGTAATAACGCTTGAACAATGCTGTAATAACGCTTGACTAATGCTGTAATAACGCTCAAGTAATGCTGTAATAACGATGTAATAACGCTTGAACAATGCTGTAATAACGCTTGAATAAAGCTTGAATAATGCTGTAATAACGCTTGAATAATGATGTAATAACGATGTAATAACGATGTAATAACGATGTAATAACGCTTGAACAATGCTGTAATAACGCTTGAATAACGCTGTAATAACGCTCGAATAATGCTGTAATAAAGCTCGAATAATGCTGTAATAAAGCTCGAATAATGCTGTAATAAAGCTCGAGTAATGCTGTAATAACGATGTAATAACGCTTGAACAATGCTGTAATAACGCTTGAATAATGCTGTAATAACGCTGTAATAACGCTTGAATAATGCTGTAATAACGCTTGAATAATGCTGTAATAACGCTTGAATAATGCTGTAATAAAGCTCGAATAATGCTGTAATAAAGCTCGAATAATGCTGTAATAACGATGTAATAACGCTTGAACAATGCTGTAATAACGCTTGAACAATGCTGTAATAAAGCTCGAATAATGCTGTAATAAAGCTCGAGTAATGCTGTAATAACGATGTAATAACGCTTGAACAATGCTGTAATAACGCTTAAATAATGCTGTAATAATGCTTGAACAGTGCTGTAATAACGCTCGAATAATGCTGTAATAACGCTCAAATAATGCTGTAATAATGCTTGAACAGTGCTGTAATAACGCTCGAATAATGCTGTAATAACGCTCGAATAATGCTGTAATAACGATGTAATAATGCTTGAATAATGCTTGAATAATGCTGTAATAACGCTCAAGTAATGCTGTAATAATGCTTGAACAGTGCTGTAATAACGCTCGAATAATGCTGTAATAACGCTCGAATAATGCTGTAATAACGCTCGAATAATGCTGTAATAACGCTCGAATAATGCTGTAATAAAGCTCAAGTAATGCTGTAATAACGATGTAATAACGCTTGAACAATGCTGTAATAACGCTCGAATAATGCTGTAATAACGCTCAAGTAATGCTGTAATAATGATGTAATAACGCTTGAACAATGCTGTAATAACGCTCGAATAATGCTGTAATAAAGCTCAAGTAATGCTGTAATAAAGCTCAAGTAATGCTGTAATAATGATGTAATAACGCTTGAACAATGCTGTAATAACGCTCGAATAATGCTGTAATAACGCTCGAATAATGCTGTAATAAAGCTCAAGTAATGCTGTAATAACGATGTAATAACGCTTGAACAATGCTGTAATAACGCTCGAATAATGCTGTAATAACGCTCAAGTAATGCTGTAATAATGATGTAATAACGCTTGAACAATGCTGTAATAACGCTCGAATAATGCTGTAATAACGCTCGAATAATGCTGTAATAAAGCTCAAGTAATGCTGTAATAAAGCTCAAGTAATGCTGTAATAATGATGTAATAACGCTTGAACAATGCTGTAATAACGCTCAAGTAATGCTGTAATAATGATGTAATAACGCTTGAACAATGCTGTAATAACGCTTGAACAATGCTGTAATAACGCTTGAACAATGCTGTAATAACGCTTGACTAATGCTGTAATAACGCTCAAGTAATGCTGTAATAACAATGTAATAACGCTTGAACAATGCTGTAATAACGCTCAAGTAATGCTGTAATAACAATGTAATAACGCTTGAACAATGCTGTAATAACGCTCAAGTAATGCTGTAATAACAATGTAATAACGCTTGAACAATGCTGTAATAACGCTTGAATAAAGCTTGAATAATGCTGTAATAAAGCTTGAATAATGCTGTAATAAAGCTTGAATAATGCTGTAATAACGCTCAAGTAATGCTGTAATAACGATGTAATAACGCTTGAACAATGCTGTAATAACGCTTGAATAACGCTGTAATAACGCTCGAATAATGCTGTAATAAAGCTTGAATAATGCTGTAATAAAGCTTGAATAATGCTGTAATAAAGCTCGAATAATGCTGTAATAAAGCTCGAATAATGCTGTAATAAAGCTCGAGTAATGCTGTAATAACGATGTAATAACGCTTGAACAATGCTGTAATAACGCTTGAATAATGCTGTAATAACGCTTGAATAATGCTGTAATAACGCTTGAATAATGCTGTAATAACGCTTGAATAATGCTGTAATAACGCTTGAATAATGCTGTAATAACGCTCAAGTAATGCTGTAATAACGATGTAATAACGCTTGAACAATGCTGTAATAACGCTTGAACAATGCTGTAATAACGCTTGAACAATGCTGTAATAACGCTTGAACAATGCTGTAATAAAGCTCGAATAATGCTGTAATAAAGCTCGAGTAATGCTGTAATAACGCTGTAATAACGCTCGAATAATGCTGTAATAAAGCTCGAATAATGCTGTAATAAAGCTCGAGTAATGCTGTAATAACGATGTAATAACGCTTGAACAATGCTGTAATAACGCTTGAATAATGCTGTAATAACGCTTGAACAATGCTGTAATAACGCTTGAATAATGCTGTAATAACGCTTGAATAATGCTGTAATAACGCTTGAATAATGCTGTAATAACGCTTGAATAATGCTGTAATAAAGCTTGAATAATGCTGTAATAAAGCTCGAATAATGCTGTAATAACGCTCAAGTAATGCTGTAATAACGATGTAATAACGCTTGAACAATGCTGTAATAACGCTTGAACAATGCTGTAATAACGCTTGAACAATGCTGTAATAAAGCTCGAATAATGCTGTAATAAAGCTCGAGTAATGCTGTAATAACGATGTAATAAAGCTCGAATAATGCTGTAATAACGCTCAAGTAATGCTGTAATAACGATGTAATAACGCTTGAACAATGCTGTAATAACGCTCGAACAATGCTGTAATAACGCTCGAACAATGCTGTAATAACGCTCGAACAATGCTGTAATAACGCTCGAATAATGCTGTAATAACGCTCGAATAATGCTGTAATAAAGCTTGAATAATGCTGTAATAACGATGTAATAACGCTTGAACAATGCTGTAATAACGCTCGAATAACGCTGTAATAACGCTCGAATAACGCTGTAATAACGCTCGAATAACGCTGTAATAACGCTCGAATAACGCTGTAATAACGCTCGAATAATGCTGTAATAAAGCTTGAATAATGCTGTAATAAAGCTTGAATAATGCTGTAATAAAGCTTGAATAACGCTGTAATAAAGCTTGAATAATGCTGTAATAAAGCTTGAATAATGCTGTAATAACGCTCGAATAATGCTGTAATAACGCTCGAGTAATGCTGTAATAACGATGTAATAACGCTTGAACAATGCTGTAATAATGCTTGAATAATGCTGTAATAACGCTTAAATAATGCTGTAATAATGCTTGAACAGTGCTGTAATAACGCTTGAACAATGCTGTAATAACGCTCGAATAATGCTGTAATAACGCTCGAGTAATGCTGTAATAACGATGTAATAACGCTTGAACAATGCTGTAATAACGCTCGAATAATGCTGTAATAACGCTCGAATAATGCTGTAATAACGCTCGAGTAATGCTGTAACAACGCTCGAATAATGCTGTAATAAAGCTCAAGTAATGCTGTAATAAAGCTCAAGTAATGCTGTAATAAAGCTCAAGTAATGCTGTAATAACGATGTAATAACGCTTGAACAATGCTGTAATAACGCTCGAATAATGCTGTAATAACGCTCGAATAATGCTGTAATAACGCTCGAATAATGCTGTAATAAAGCTCAAGTAATGCTGTAATAACGATGTAATAACGCTTGAACAATGCTGTAATAACGCTCAAGTAATGCTGTAATAATGATGTAATAACGCTTGAACAATGCTGTAATAACGCTTGAACAATGCTGTAATAACGCTTGACTAATGCTGTAATAACGCTCAAGTAATGCTGTAATAACAATGTAATAACGCTTGAACAATGCTGTAATAACGCTTGAATAAAGCTTGAATAATGCTGTAATAAAGCTTGAATAATGCTGTAATAACGCTTGAATAATGCTGTAATAACGCTCAAGTAATGCTGTAATAACGCTTGAACAATGCTGTAATAACGCTTGAACAATGCTGTAATAACGCTTGAATAATGCTGTAATAACGCTTGAATAATGCTGTAATAACGCTTGAATAATGCTGTAATAACGCTTGAATAATGCTGTAATAAAGCTCGAATAATGCTGTAATAACGCTCAAGTAATGCTGTAATAACGATGTAATAACGCTTGAACAATGCTGTAATAACGCTTGAACAATGCTGTAATAACGCTTGAACAATGCTGTAATAAAGCTCGAATAATGCTGTAATAAAGCTTGAGTAATGCTGTAATAACGATGTAATAACGCTTGAACAATGCTGTAATAACGCTTGAATAATGCTGTAATAACGCTTAAATAATGCTGTAATAATGCTTGAACAGTGCTGTAATAACGCTCGAATAATGCTGTAATAAAGCTCGAATAATGCTGTAATAACGCTCGAATAATGCTGTAATAACGCTCGAATAATGCTGTAATAACGCTCGAATAATGCTGTAATAACGCTCGAATAATGCTGTAATAACGCTGAATAATGCTGTAATAACGCTCGAGTATGCTGTAACAACGCTGAATAATGCTGTAATAAAGCTCAAGTAATGCTGTAATAAAGCTCAAGAATGCTGTAATAAAGCTCAAGTAATGCTGTAATAACGATGTAATAACGCTTGAACAATGCTGTAATAACGCTCGAATAATGCTGTAATAACGCTCGAATAATGCGTAATAACGTCGAATAATGCTGTAACAATGCTGTAAAGCTCAAGTAATGCTGAACAATGCTGTAATAACGATGTAATAACGCTTGAACAATGCTGTAATAACGCTTGAACAATAATGCTGTAATAAAGCTGATGTAATAACGCTTGAACTGTAATAAAGCTGTAATAACGCTGAACAATGCTGTATTAAAGCTCGAATAATGCGCTTGACTAATGCTGTAATAACGCTCAAGTAATGCTGTAATAACGCTTGAATAATAATAACGCTGAACAATGCTGTAATAACGCTTGATGTAATAACTTGAATAATGCTGTAATAAAGCTTGAATAACGCTGTAATAACGATGTAATAACGCTTGAATAATGCTCGAATAACGCTGTAATAACGATGCTGTAATAACGCTGAACAATGCTGTAATAACGCTTGAACAATGCTGTAATAACGCTTGAATAATGCTGTAATAACGCTTGAATAATGCGTAATAACGCTTGAATAATGCGAATAACGCTTGAATAATGCTGTAATAAAGCTCGAATAATGCTGTAATAACGCTCAATAATGCTGTAATAACGATGTAATAACGCTTGAACAATGCTGTAATAACGCTGAACAATGTGTAATAACGCTTGAACAATGCGTAATAAAGCTCGAATAATGCTGTAATAAAGCTTGAGTAATGCTGTAATAACGATGTAATAACGCTTGAACAATCTGTAATAACGTTGAATAATGCTGTAATAACGCTTAAATAATGTGTAATAATGCTTGAACAGTGCTGTAATAACGCTCGAATAATGTGTAATAAAGCTGAATAATGCTGTAATAACGCTCGAATAATGTGTAATAACGCTCGAACAATGCTGTAATGCTGTAACGCTCGAATAATGCTGTAATAACGATGTAATAACGCTGTAATAACGCTCGAATAATGCTGTAATAACGCTCGAATAATGCTGTAATAACGCTCGAACAATGCTGTAATAACGCTTGAATAATTCTGTAATAACGATGTAATAACGCTTGAACAATGCTGTAATAATGCTTGAACAATGCTGTAATAAAGCTTGAACAATGCTGTAATAAAGCTTGAACAATGCTGTAATAAAGCTTGAACAATGCTGTAATAAAGCTTGAATAATGCTGTATTAAAGCTCGAATAATGCTGTAATAACGATGTAATAACGCTGTAATAACGCTTGAATAATGCTGTAATAACGATGTAATAACGCTGTAATAAAGCTCGAATAACGCTGTAATAACGATGTAATAACGCTGTAATAAAGCTCGAATAACGCTGTAATAACGATGTAATAACGCTGTAATAACGCTCGAATAACGCTGTAATAACGCTCGAATAACGCTGTAATAACGCTCGAATAATGCTGTAATAACGCTCGAATAATGCTGTAATAACGCTTGAATAATGCTGTAATAAAGCTCAAGTAATGCTGTAATAAAGCTCAAGTAATGCTGTAATAACGATGTAATAACGCTTGAACAATGCTGTAATAACGCTCGAATAATGCTGTAATAACGTGTAATAACGCTGTAATAACGCTGAATAATGCTGTAAAACGCTGAATAATGCTGTAATAACGCTTGAATAATGCGAATAACGCTGAATAATGCTGTAATAAATAATGCGTAATAACGCTGAATAATGCTGTAATAAAGCTCAAGTAATGCTGTAATAAAGCTCAAGTAATGCTGTAATAAAGCTCAAGTAATGCTGTAATAAAGCTCAAGTAATGCTGTAATAACGATGTAATAACGCTTGAACAATGCTGTAATAACGCTCGAACAATGCTGTAATAACGCTCGAATAACGTTCGAATAACGCTGTAATAAAGCTTGAATAACGCTGTAATAAAGCTTGAATAACGCTGTAATAAAGCTTGAATAATGCTGTAATAAAGCTCGAATAATGCTGTAATAACGCTCGAATAATGCTGTAAAACTGCTGTAATAACGCTCGAATAATGCTGTAAAACTGCTGTAATAACGCTGTAAAAATGCTGTAATAACGCTCGAATAATGCTGTAATAACGCTGTAAAAACACTTGAATAACACTCGAAAAATGCCCCAGTATGAAAGGGGCCTTAAAATCCACAAAGGCAAATAAAAACTCTCATATAGAGAGTTGCAATCAAATTTCCTTGCAAGGATGAAATATAAAAAGCTCAGTTTTTGTGGCAGTGCGCAGGGTGCCGATTTGCGCATGCGCAGTGCATAAACCGTGACGCCATACGGCCGTTTCGTCACAGCTGACGTCACCGGGGGCACGGGTCCGATGGAGCGTACAAACGGTCGGATTATCCGACAACAGCCTGTCTGTCATTGCACAATTCCCGTTGGAAAATGCGATCGTGTGTACGAGGTTTAACTTTTTCAATGATATTGTGGTGTAAATAATTCCTAAGGCTGAATGCGCTTTTTGATGCATTTTGCAGAAATGCAGGGAATTTTTTTTAACATGGTTTCCTATGAAACATCAATGTTTTTTTTTTTTTTTTTGTGCCTCTGCGTTTTTTGGAAAGGGTCGGGGACTTGTAATAGAATTCAATGGACCCGCATCCAAAACGCAAGTACCGCGTTTTTACCGCGATTTGTGTTTAATTTTTTTTAACCTGTTTATAGCTGGTTGTTAAAGGAAATGTAAAAAATAAATAAATAGCTGACTAAAAAAAGAAACATTCATTAAAAAAAAAAATTGCGGTAAAATCGCAGTTAAACCCTGCCTCAAACGCAGCAAGCACCGCAGAAAGAGCTGCAAAAACGCTCAAAAGCAACATGCGTAGGTGCGAATCGAGCCTAAAAAGTTACGAGACACCACACTGATACATCGTCCAAAAATGAAAAGTCTTGTGGTGAAGCGTCACTCTGTGCGGTGACAGACGTTTTACAGCATGGTGACCTACCTATCTCTCACCACAGTGACAATTTTTTTCTGTGTGTCCCATTTACACCACAGCACATCCCAGCGCAGACATGCTGCATTTTATCACAGCTGAATTACAGGACAGCTGCCAGACATTGCGGCGAATGAAGTGTATATTTTGTACACTTCACATAAAGCTTGTACAAAACCAAGAAAAAAAAAAGATGCAATGTGCTGATTTGTGTATTACTCTGCCCCCCTATCAGCCGGCAACACACACCTGCTGGAGAGCCGAATCGCTCCGGGCTGCTCAGCGATTTTATGCAGTTTATCCGCTTGGCGACCAACCGCCATCATTTTATTCTACGGCACGATCACACAAACTGTCGTAGCTGTACATCTACTCCTTTTAAGCGGGATAGCGTGCCCGCTAGACATGTGCATTCGTTTTTGTTAGAATGCATTTTCGTCCGAAAATCTTTTTTTTTCCTTATCGTTTTAACAAACGAAAGTGCAAGAAAGCAAAACCGAAAGATCCGACGTAGACAGAGAGATTCGACATTATAGAGAAAAGATTCGACATTATAGAGAAAAGATTCGACATTATAGAGAAAAGATTCGACATTATAGAGAGAAAAGATTCGACATTATAGAGAGAAAAGATTCGACATTATAGAGAGAAAAGATTCGACATTATAGAGAGAAAAGATTCGACATTATAGAGAGAAAAGATTCGACATTATAGAGAGAAAAGATTCGACATTATAGAGAGAAAAGATTCGACATTATAGAGAAAAGATTCCACATTATAGAGAAATAAAATTGACATTATAGAATTAATAGATTCGACATTAGAGAATAGGTTTCGATTTATGAGAAAATAGATTCGACATTATTACTAGTCATACAACATTAGAATTCTTGTAGGCGGAATATTCGACCTGAAATGTACGATTCAACGTAAAGATTCGACGTTCCGTTGAATATTCTTTGACCATTCGACAGAAACCAAGTATTATTGAATTTTCGGAAGAAAGCTATTCCCCAACGAAAAACGAAATATATAAAAACGATTTTCGGAAGTAACTAAATACATTTATTTTCCAAACAAAAACGAAACAAATATTCCAGTCTGCACATGTCTAACGACCGCTGACACAAGAGCCAAAACAAGGTGTGTGTGTGTGTTTATATATATATATATATATATATACACACACACACACACACAAACCCCCAGTTCTGTGAGGAGAGGATGGATTGACAGATCGTGAGATCCTACTAGCTAGGAACAACGATCTGTCATCTCTTCAAGTTACTCCCACCCCCCCCCCCACAGTTGATCGCCCCCTAGTGTTAACCCCTTCTCTGCCAGTGACATTTACACAGTTATCAGTGCATTTTTTATAGCACTGATCGCTGTACAAATGCCAATGGTCACACAAGTGTCAAAAGTGTCCGATGTGTCCGCCGTAATGTCGCAAGTCACAACAAAAGTCGCAGATCGCCGACATTACTAATAAAAAAATATTAATAAAAATGCCATAAATCTATCCCCTATTTTGTAGACGATATAACTTTTGTGCAAACCAATCAATTTTGGATTTTTATTATCAAAAATATGTATGTAGAATGTAATGTATAATGATACTTTTTTCTGTTAATTTGGTTGTATTTATGAAATGGGAAAAGATTTAATGAAGAAACATAATAATATTGACAGATGTAGACATGTGAAAGAATAAAATAAAAACGTATTAAAAAAAAAAAAAAAATATGTAGAATACATACCGGCCTAAACTGAGAATTTTTTTTATATATTTTTGGGGGATATTTATTATAGCAAAAAGTCAAACTATTTAATTTTTTTTTCAAAATTGTCGTTCTTTTTTTAGCGCAAAACAAAAACCGCAGAGTTGATCAAATACCACCAAAAGAAAGCTGAATTTGTGGGGAAAACGGACGTCAATTTTTTTGTTTTGGGATCCACGTTGCACGAACGCGCAATTGTTAAAGTGACGAATCGCAAACAGTGGCCCGGACATTGGACAGCCCAATCTTCTGGCGCTAAAGTGCTTAAAGGGTCACTGAAGGAAAAACATTTTTTTGCTGAAATGACTGTTTACAGGGTATAGAGACAAACGTTAACTGATTCCTTTTTAAAAATGATTAAAAGCAGATAAAAATCAATCATATAATGTGCCTCTAGTTTCACTTTAGTTTTTAAACTGATTTCATGTTTCTGTGAAGTAGAGAAGACACACAGAACACAAACAAACAAATCCAGGGCAGTTTTTTTTTTGTTTTTAAAATGAATCTGATTGGTTCTGAGGAGTTTTAGACACACAGCTTAGACCACAGTGGAAAGCTGCCATGAGATTTTTCATAAGGATACAGACAAGCAGGAAGTGTGGAGATCAGAGAAGAATTACAGCAACTTCAAAGCAAAAACGAACCATGAGAACATGAAAACAGCACTGCATTAAGGTAAAGGAAGCTATTTAGCTAAAAAAAATGTTTTCCTTTAGTGATCCTTTAATATAACAGTTAACATTTTTGAAAGAAATAAAAAATTAAATAAAAAAAGTCGACACTTTTGACCCATTTAGATTGGATTGATTTTTATGTTTGCTATGTAAAGGTTAGAAAAAAATGAAGAAACCTTACAAAACCTTGATGATGCTTGTATGTATACAACCCGTTTTATTTTATTCCTTTGGAATGTTGAAGTTTTTTATATTGAAGTACAGTATATACAACAGTGTTTGACTCGGTATTGCGGGTGTGATAACGAGTCACAATTAATTTCCTTGTATAAACCTGAAAATGTTGTATTCTTCTATCATGTGATGTAAATGATACATGTGGGCACTGTGACTGCAGTAAACATCACTGGAGAAATAGAAGATAAGTGCTATAAACACCAACAAAATGTATGCATGGCTTGTGCAAAAGGGGCGCAGGTAGTAACATCAGCCGTCTACCTTGGAATCGTATCCAAGTGGTCTTCACAACTTTACTACTAACTGCTGTGTGAGAGAAAAAATGGGGGGGGGGGGGGGGACAAATGTTGGGACTTTAAATGGGACGTGAGGGAAGGTTCACACCCCCCATCCCTCAGGGCTGTCTTAATGAGAGGGCACTGCCCAAGGGCCCCTGCCCTTTCCCCAAAGCAGCTGGTCCTTGAGCTGTCCTACCTACTACATGAGTTTACCTGCACTGTCATCGGAGCCTTACTTTGCCCAGGGGCCCATGATACTATCAAGATGGCCCTGGCGTGGGGTCCCCTGCTGTGTATTGTTCCCCCTTATATATTTATGAGGGACGGATTGACATTAAGTATCTACTTTAGATCTGGGTGGACTGATATAGCTATAAGCCAGTGCTTCCCAACCTTCTAGTGCTGTGACCCCTTGATTTCCCAAGTCCCAAGTTGTGGGGACCCCAAACAGTAAGCGTGGGTTGTCAGCACCCAAGGCAAGACAGGTAATTTGCACCACTAACCCACAGGCATTTAGTGCTACCCGAGTCCTTTTAATGGCAACTATAATCACAGGTAGTGTCACTCACTGCGTCTCCCAATTTGTGGTGTCAAGTAGCAGTGACACCTATGTTGAAATCAGGAGATAGGGTCTCCTCCAGCCCCTCCCCCTTCACGTGTCTCACTAGTCAGCTGACCTCTAGTCTTTTCCCCCCAGGCATGCCGTGAACTGAATTGGCGCCTGCAAAGAGGCTAAGTGGGTGGCCGCGCACTCCAGGAACAGCCCAGCTGGTCAGCTACAAGCTTCAGGGATAGCCCTGCTGGGCGGCTGCAAAAAGGCTGGGAGAGTGGTGCGGTCTTCAGGAACAGCCCAGGATTCGGTGACCCCTGGCAGATCATCTTTCGACCCCCCCAGGTTGAGAACCACTGCTATAAGCATTCTAATAGAGTCCAATGTAATTGTAAACTCCTAAAGCCTGGATTGTAAAAGGACATCCCTTATAAAGATTGCTTTCTATTGTATTCTCATTGTGATGATGAGACTTGCCTTATGATGGAAATCAAAAGAGGGAAATAGTTTACAGTGAAATCAAACAGATCCCCTCCAGAGACGTATTCCATAGAGAAACAGGCAGAATGGCGGGTCTGAAAAGTTGTGTAAAGCTGGGTGAGGAATGGACACCCTGCCGCCTTCTGCATGACCTTTTGCTCTGTTTCAATGGCGTCACGTTGATCCGAAGTCTTCGTGACAGACTTGATGGCTACGATCTTCTTGGTTGCACTATGAGGTGCCAGAAAGACCTGAATAAGAAAAAAGGCAATTTGTGTTATTATAGGAAAGAACGTTCTTCATTATTGGGAAAGGACGGAACTAGAATTGGGGGAGGAGTCGCAAGTAGTTATTGATGAAGGCAGTGAGGCTCGATGACAGACTGTCTTCTGATATCTACATTTAATCAAAACACAGGAAAGACATCCAATCCTGGGAGAGCTGAGGAGGAGAGGGGAGGGGGGTGTGAATTGTGCACTTTTTTCAGAAGCTGTGCATGTCTGCAAGCTAGTGCACGAGATATGTAAATAACCTGTCACTCAAGCAAGGACATTTTTATCTGGAAGTCTGTTGTATTTCACTGAACAATAAAAGAGGATTGCTCAGAGCTGGATTAACTGTGTGGCAAGACTGGGCACAGATAGGAAATCGTATGGAATTGCAGGCCCTACCCGCCCGACCAACCACCTTCGCAAATATAAATTAACATAAACACACGAAAACCGTTTTCTTTGGCAAAAACTTGGCCGCTACACCATTATTAATTTTTCACAAATAATTTTGTATTTATTCTTTGAAAACCAATATAAACCAACATATACCATCATATACCATATTTCTACTCGCTCAGTTCTTACAACCAGAGCAATAGCGCATTTTTAACCATAAATAAAGTCCCCACACGCCGGACTTGAGCATGAAGTCCGGCCAACCCCAAGTGTCGCAGCCTTCTCAATCATGTTATGTACACCCACATTAAAGATATCAACACCCACTTCTGATAGGTGGACACCATCCCGCCTATACAAACCCGGGTAACCCCCCTCCAGGTCCACATGCCGGTAAGACAAGCCCCCTATCTGTGGCATAAATTATTCGAGGGCCCTATTGACCCTTTTCCTTATTTTCTCCATGACCCTCCTCTGCTCAGAGGAGAGTCAGGAAAGCCGAGGAACTATTTCTGAAAAAACTACTACTGTACCCGGGAAGGCTGAACTAAAAACGCTGTAAGTCTCCCTTGATCCTAAAAAGCAAATCCAAGGTTTTAACTTTCCCCAGGTCATTACCACCTAGGTCGATTACCAAAATGGATGGCAACGGCCATAACTGACATAATCTGGACAAATGAACATTCAATTGAAACCACTGCAGACCCCTTATACCTTTCAATAATACATGAAAATTTTCCGGGTGTAGAGACAGGTTAGTTGAATAGGTGCGCTGAGCCGCTCTCTTTTGTGCCCAATAGACAAAAGAATGCCCCAAAATCCAGACTGTATGCTGGGTACCTGGAAATTAAATGAACAAGTTAGGGCGAACATATAACTGATAGCACTTTGACCTCCACCTTCCCAATGCTTTGATATCAGCTTCCGGGACACCTGACCGAGCCTCATCTGAGGCTGCCCCAATCCGTACGGAGTGAGATGAAAACTTAAATTCCCTTAAACCCATACTCACTAGGCATCTCTTTAAAACCACATCAAATTGGTACTTCGTAAGGGGAAGTAAATTTAAATGAATGAGAAGAAATCCCCCCCCCCCCCGGGCGGTCGACCCATCTACCCTTGCCGCCCTGATCTGTCTTAGAGCAACGCAGCCAGATATGAACCCCAGCCTGATCTACCACCACCTGTTCCAACCGGATCCGTGAACCGCCTTTGTTAGCGGGTAACAATTCTGATATACGGAAGGCTCCGAAAAAAGCCAACGTGACTGTTCGAGAAATGTTGCCGCATTAGACTAGACAGGAAAGTGTCACCCTTGTAAAGTGGTAGAAAGACCTATGAGAGCTATAGAGAGTATTACTTCCACAACAAACAACGTCATATTCCCCATAAAGGAATTCATCACATGCAATACCTCTTTTGTAGTCTATATTTTAGAATGTCCTTGCAAACTTATGTATGTAGGCCGCACAAAGAGAGAATTAAAAGTCAGGATAGCTGAACATATAGCTAATATTATATTGGGGTACAAGGACCATAACGTTTCCTTACACTTTAAGCTTTTCCACGACAAGAATCCAGCAGGCCTTAAATTCTGGGGAGTTCGACATTTGAAACCTTCTTGGAGGGGCTCTAACCGTGTAAGAGAATTGTCCAAGCTTGAAACTGAATGGATATATTCTGTGGATACGCTAGTGCCCAAAGGGTTAAACGTTGAACTAGATATTAACTGCTTCATTAGTGATTACTAGTATTGCACATTGAATGAATGAAAACTTGTATAGCGCGGCACATGCGAACTGAATCGCCTCTGGGCGCTTGTTGTTCCTGTCTCCTTTGATATCAAAAGAGAAGAGTCTTGACCTTTTTCCTAAATGCTAGGTGGTTCTCCTCCAACCGAATGCTGGTTGGTAAAGCGTTCCATAGTCTGGGACCTTGGATCGCGAATCTTCTTTCTCCTTTGGACTTAAAGTTGGCTTTCGGAACCTGGAGCAGGTTCCGATTCGTGGATCGCAAAACGCGATTGGGATTATGCGCTTTTATTATTTCGCATAAATAAAGGGGGGCATTCTCATGGACACATCTATGCGTAAGACAGAGCTTTAAAAGCAATTCTGTCTTTGACTGGCAGCCAATGAAGGGCTCTCAGTGAAGGTGAGATGGATTCCCAGGGTTTTTTCCCAGTCACAAGTCTGGCGGCCGTATTCTGAACGACTTGTAGACAAGCGATTTGGTACTTGGGGAGGCCGAGGTAAAGGGCATTTGCATAATCCAGCCTGGAGTTTACAATTGCTCCCACCACGACTGCTAAATCATCTTTAGGGATGAACGGAGTGAGTCTGCGTAGTAGGCGCAGTAGATGGTGAGATCCGCTGACTACTGACCCTATTTGTGCGTCCATTGTCATAAGGGAGTCAAAAATGACCCCTAGGCTTTTGACTTTGGCGCTAGGGGTGATGAGCTTGCCCAAAATAGGCGGGGGGGTCCACGCTGTTGAAAGTTGCGTGTCATCTGCATATGAGTGGTAGAGCAGTTTTTGGCTGCTGATAATCTCAAAGAGAGGACGAAGATATATGTTAAACAGCACTGGTGACAGCGACGATCCTTGAGGGACTCCGCATGTTACTGTGCGTTTTTTAGACGTAAAGGGTCCTAACTTCACTGTTTGCGATCGGTTTTCCAGAAAAGCGGAAAACCAAGATAAATCGCCTTCTGCGACTCTGGCTACTTCAGCAAGCCGCGTCAGTAACAGATTGTGGTCTACAGTGTCGAAAGCGGCACTTAGGTCCAACAGAACTAGAAGACAAGATTCTCCTTCGTCTGCGGCCTTGAGAACATCGTCCCATACTTTCAGCAATGCTGTTTCCGTCCCGTGTCCGGGACGGAAGCCTGATTGCAATGGGTCAAGTAGCTTGTAGGTATCTAGATGTACACTATCTCCCCAATTTGGTGTATATATAATTGTACAGTTTTTTTTATCTTTTATCACATTGTTTTTAATGGACAGCAACTAATGAGATATCTGATTTCTGTGTACTGTACGGTTCTTTCATATATGTGTGCACTTCATTCATTCATGTATACACATATATATGTATGCACATGTGTATGGGTGTGTATGTGTACATGTTTGTCTATATAGGCATCTACTGACTCTATAGGTGTCCGGGCATGCACCTCCTGGGTTATTTGCTTGTATGGTAATATATCAGTTTGGTCAATTTCAACCGACTACCCATCCTTGGTGAAGTAGGAAGCTGTGTCCCCCTCTTTTCTCCAACCTTTAATTAATATTCATTGCGTATTATTGGTCAATATTTTATTGAATTTATATAGAACCTCTATTGATGAGAGGTCCTTGCTATTTTCCTCTATTTCTCTTCCTTTTAGGTTTAATATATATTTTTAATTTTCTAACATGGGTTTGTCTTTAACATGTTTTATTACGTTGTTTTAGCTGACTATGTGGTGTTGTATAACCTCCACCACACATCCTCACAGGCTGTTACCTTTCCCTGTCAACTGAAAAGGTTGATGGGTATTCAACGGTCTTGTCAGCCGATTAGACAACCATAGTTAAATCCATGACCGTTCACTTATTATGATATGACAGATATGGTTTGATCAGCCACCTAAGGGTTAAACACGAGCGGTGTGTTTTCCCAAAGATTTCTGCTCTTTACAGAAATCAAGGTTGCTTTAATACACCAGTCTAACTAAGCGTTTAGGCATGCGATGTTTGATCAACAGTTCCTATCACTGTATATGAGTGTTATGATGGATTGTGTACAGTATCCTTTAATGCAATCACGGACTTGTGCGGTCTCGGCGTTCTGCTATTGTTGACGTCCGCTACTTCCGTCTCCTGATGCACCAATGGGAGCAAATGAGCGCGGACAGACCGTCCAATGGCCGACGTTTGAGGGACATAAAGACGTGACAAACGCCGAGTAGCCACGCCCTCTGTTGAAGTCGGATGTGACGAAACGTGTCAGGGCGTGGCTACGACGGCGTATCCAGGAAATATACAGAGTGCGTTCCACCGCTGCACCCTCGCTATCAAGATAGGCGCCTTCAGCAGCGTGACTGCGGGATAAGCGCGACCCCCAGTGTGCGGAGGAGAGCAGTGAACTTTACACTCTTTTTGTTCATTTACTAAATGCTTTTATGTACGTAGATAAGATGCGGGGCGGTGCTATACGGGTCTTTTTTTATTAATTAAAACAGTATTACACTATTTGGTGCTTCTGTTTTCCTTTATGATCCATATATACTGGAGCTCTACAAATTAACCCCTGCTGCCCCGTGATTGATGTTGGAGGTCTGATCAGGAAGATTTATTGATATACAAGGCTTGATCTTTTGTGTTTTTTGGTGAGTTTGAACCCCTGAGGTGGCGTGTGCCTCACGTTTTGGTGGAAATTGGAGATCGGTGGAGGGTACATCACCATTTGTTCCCAAGCATTCCTCACGCTATTTCAACTTTGCCTATACTTACTGATCTATGGACTCTATTTTAACACCTTAATCTACATTGGACTCTTTATGCGCTGTTTTATCATTTTTTAATCAGCTTTTTAGTGGTTAATTTGTTTGATACTTTGTTTTTTAAATAAATTCATCTATTCAAACAGCTGCTCATAGTAACATATATTGCTTGATTGCTCTCAGTGGTGATTTATTTATCTTGTTATTTTTTATTATTTTTATTTTATATACTATATATAGTCGGTCTACTCCTTGGATTTACCCAATCCTTAGTCCAAGTAATACCTGTCCTTGGCGCCGGGAAGTGCACAGTGGATTCCCCTCTGCTGTTGTCCCCTTTCTTCTTTGTGCACTCCTCTATAGAATAACTCTAGTAGCACTACGTTCCTGGTAGCTCCCGAACTCACCCAAGACTCGGGCCTCGTCGCACAACACCAATGTGTCAGCCAAATTGCTCCAAAGCCTTTCGAGTCCGCTGCATCCGTAAATAGACAAAAATCGCGAGCGACCACCAAACCAGCCTGAAACAAGGGCCTGCCGTTGTAACTGTCTAAAAAACTGGCCCAGACCAACAAGTCCTCCCTAATAGGGGCAGTCACTCTAACGTGGTCTAATGGAGATTTTAAGCCAGAAATGAATATAACCGACGAGAGAAGATTCTGCCCACTGATATGGTTATGCACGCAAAGGACAATACACCCAATAACGACTGCATTTCCTTCAGATGAACCTTCTTTTTCCGCAACACCGATGCAATCAACCATTTCAAATTGCTCACTTTAGCATTAGACACCTGTAAAATGCAGTGTCGTTTGCCTATATCAATGCCTAAAAACTCCAATGACACACACGGAAGGCACGTCTTCTCTCCGGAAAGCGGGACCCCGAATTCCCGAGACATGGCTTGAAAAGTGGAGAACAACTCATAACATAAACTAGAATCCTCTGGGCCAATAAACAAAAAATCATCCAGATAGTGGACTATGCTATCCGAACCAGAACGGGTGCCAAGTACCCAGTGAAGGAAAGTGGAGAATGCCTCAAAATATGCACAAGGTAACGAGCACCCCATCAGGAGACACATGTCAAAGAAGTACTGACCCTCAAAATAAAAACCTAACGAATCAAACGCTTTTGGGGAAACCGGCAACAGCCTGAAAGCTGATTTTATGTCAGCCTTCGCTAACAACGCCCCAGTGCCAAACCGCTTGATTTTATTAATAGCATCCTCAAATGTTGCGTAAGATACTGCACATACCTCGTTATCGATTTCATCGTTCAAAGAATCACCTTTGGGAAAGGACAGATGGTGTATGATGCGGTACTCGTTGGGTTCCCGTTTGGGAACTACTCCTAAGGGGGTAATTCTGAAATTGCAAAAAGGGGGTTGTTCAAAAGGCCCTGCGATCCTTCTTCTTTAGCCTCTTACATAATTCTTACATAATTTGTCCCTTAACACTTAAGGAAACTGCTCCACGGATTTTAAATTTCCCACCAACTTACAACCTACCCCTGAAAAGGGAAACCATGGGCAAAACCTTTACCCCCTGGGTAACTGTCCAGCCACGGGTGCAGATTTTCCAGCCTCACTGGCGTGCAGGCTTTTGGAAAAAATATGTTGCGCCTATGAAGGACCAGCCACCGCGTTTTTCTTAAAACATTTTGAGCATTGGCTCTCGTTGAAGGCGAAACAGCAGCTCTTCCTAAAAGCCGCTGTGGGGAGGGGTTCCTGAGGGCTGCCTAGGTGTTACTGGTTTCTGAGGTGCCATTAAATTTAGCCACAAACCTACATCCTTCATCCCCCACCTGAGTGACGGGTGAATTGACAATTTCTGGCGATCAGATTCATCGTAATAGAACCACCCCAGGCCCCCAAAATTTTTGTATGCTTCTAGCACATGATCCAAGTGTTGGAACAGCCCTCCGCAGAGCTCTGGATGCTTCTCTCCCAACGCACCTGCATAGATACAAAAGGCTTGGAGCCAGTTGTTAAAAGACCTTGGGATCAATCTGCGTCTCTCATCCTCCCCCTTTTCCTCACCCCTCTTACTAAATACATTATCCTTGTTAGCAGGTAGGAGTGAGAGAATGTCAACATAATCCTCTTTCCATATTTTTTCCTTCATAGAGACACTTAAATGATACCCCAGCGGTGACACTTCACAAGGCATAGCCTCTTTCATCACTCTCTGTTATCAGTGGATAATAACTACTAACCACTTCCATACTGGGCACTTAAACACCCTCCTGACCAGACCAATTTTCAGCTTTCAGGGCTCTCACACTTTGAATGACAATTACTCAGTCATGCAACACTGTACCCAAATGATTTTTTTGTCCTTTTTTCCCCACAAATAGAGCTTTCTTTTGGTGGTATTTGATCACCTCTGGGTTTTTTTGTTTTTGCGCTGTTAATGAAAAAAAGACCGGAAATTTTGAAAAAAATAAATAAAAAAATCGTTTCTGTGATAAAATTTTGCAATTTTTTAATTTTTCTTCATACATTTTGGCCACAATTTATACTGCTACATGTCTTTGATAAAAATAACCCAACAATTTTGGAAATGATTTGGTCCGTGTGAAAGTTTTAGAGTCTACATGCTATAGTGCAAAT
Organism: Rana kukunoris; assembly: GCA_029574335.1. Lineage (NCBI taxonomy): Eukaryota > Metazoa > Chordata > Amphibia > Anura > Ranidae > Rana > Rana kukunoris. The sequence continues at coordinate 734,245,275 of CM056049.1, forward strand.
CATAATAAATTATCACATATGATCACACCTGATGTACTGAAGGCCTATCTCATTTCTTGAGATCCTAACAAGCCAGGAAAGTACAAATGCCCCCAAATAACCACTTTTTGGAAAGTAGACATGCCAAGGTATTTAGTAAGAGGCATGGTGAGTTATTTGAAGTTGTATTTTTTTCCCAGAATACTTTGCAAAATTAAGATTTTTATTTAAAAAAAATGTCTCAAGTGTCATTGTAATTGCTTACATGGCATGTGCATACCACAAATGACACCCCAAAATAAATTCTGCTACTCCTCCTGAGTAAAACGATACCCCATGTGTGAGACTTTTTCACTGCCTGGCCACATACAGAGGCCCAACATGCAGGGAGCGCCATCAGGGGTTTTAGGAGCATTAATTGCACATCTAACTAGTTGACTACCTATTACACTTTTGAAGGCCCTGGAACACCAGGACAATGGAATTACCCACAAAGTGACCTCATTTTGGAAAGCTAACACCCCAATGTATAATCTATGAGGCATAATGAGTCTTTTGAACGGTTCCTTTTTTTCCAGAAGTTTATGGAATATGTGGAAAAAAAATGAAAACGCTTTTTTTTTTTAAACAAAGTTGTCCATTGATAAGATATTTCCAACACATAGCATGTACATAGCAAAAATGACACCCCAAAATACATTCTGCTACTCCTCCTGAGTAAAACGACACCCCATGTGTGAGACTTCTACACAGCCTGACCACATACCGAGATCCAACATGCAAGGACCACCGTCAGGTGTTCCAGAGACACATAGCATGCACATACCAAGAATTACACCCCAAAATACATTATGCTGAGCAAAGTGTAAACAAAAGATTACCTGTGGTAATAGTAGCGCAGTTCTACATAGCAGGATAGCACTGCAGGCAGCAGGCAGGGACTTGGTCAGCAACGGCATACACAATTGTCCAGGCAGGGATACTGTCCCGTCAGGGTTAGTGCAGATGGTCAGTTCATGCAACAGACAGAGGCATGATGGCATAGGTCCTACAGGCAGCAGGAGGGCCTTGTTCAGGACAGAATGGGGACAGGGGTAGAGGCTTCTCCCACCCAAATCTCTTTGAAGCCTCCGGGCAACCAGACCCTAATCTAGGATGAGAAAAAAAAAATGTTTTTTCTTCATCTAGAAAAACTTTTCTGGAGCCCCTCACATAGCCCACTAGTCCAGTAGCAGGGTACAAGATCAGTCCAAGAGGCAGGCAAAAGGCATGGTCAAACAGTCAAAGGTCAGTTCCAGATCAGGCAGAGGCATTACAGAATCGTTAGGCAGAAGCGTGGTCCAATAACAAGCTGGGGTCAGTTACAGAGCAGGCAGTGGTATAAGGTCTGTGAAGGCAGGAACGGAGGATTACGTTTACCATACTAAAACTAATAATTTAGTCTAGTATGGCAACGGCGAAAACAGTCAGTTACACAGAGGCCTGGTTGTGAAGGACACTGGGCACAGTGATAAACTGTGTCTCGTCTGACTCCTTCACTGGCACACACTTTACATTTTTTTTTTACCTCGTCAGCCTGTTGCTGGGAGAGGGACTTTATCTGGGAAGTGCCGTTCGGAGAGTCGACATGGAACAACTGATCAGATATTTTGGGGTAGGTCAGCCTGGAATATCAGGGTAGTGGTAATTTTCTCCTGGTAGCCAAGGAAGATTAGGGGGTTTTGGGTGGACTTGCGGTAAATAATATAGGAGTTGTAGATGGCCAAATGAAAAAAATGAATTGCTACTTTTTTGTACCAATGGTACGTGCGCCTTGTGGCAAGATATGGTTCCAACATTTGGTCGTTTAAGTCGACTCCCCCCATGAACGAATTGTAGTCCCTGATGCAGGTGGGCTTTTGGATGGTGGTGCCACGCCTTCTGCGGGTTTCCACAAAATAATTGTTGTGGATGGAGGACAACATGTATACGTCTCTTCTGTCCCTCTACTTCACTGCCAGAACCTCCTTGTTGTGCACACTTGCCGATTCCCCTTTCCTTAGCTTTTTATTCACAAGGCTTTGAGGAAAGCCTTTCCAGTTCTTTCTGGCGGTGCCACATGCTGGCGTCTGCTTCCGGTGCAGGTTGTGGAACAGGGGAAGAGAGGTATAAAAGTTGTCCACCTCCAGGTGGTATCCTTTATCCAGTAGGGGGTTGATGAAAAAAACATTTTTTTTACAAACGGTCGTTTTTTTCTGGAGCATCGATTTTAATGATGATTAAAGTGAAAAAAATAAAATAATTAAAATCCCTTTTAAATATGGTACCTGCTGGGTGTCTATAGTAGTGGCACATGTTTAGAAATGTCCCTGCACAAAATGAGATTAGATTACTATAAGAAAAAGGTCATTTAAACTGCTTGCGTCTTTAATGTAAAGTCTGGTCCCTGCAATATGGATGAAAATCACTGAGAAAAATAGCATGGGGTTCCCCACTCCCCTCCCCCAGGTCATTACAAGCCCCTTTGGCCCTATATACTTTTGAACGGCAGTATACAAGTGGTACAAACAAGACAGGGACTGTAGGTTTGTTATGTAGATTCTGTTTGTAATTTTCAACTGGTGCTTCTTTAAAGTGTAGCTTCAGCCATAAAATATGTTTTTAAGCTTTTCTGAAAACAGAGAAGGGTTATCACCCCTGTAACATTTTGTTTTGCTGTCTGTGTGCATCTGTTCAGAAGATTGCACCTCACTTTCTCTCCCAATGTCAAATGATTTTTTTTTTGTAAAACAAGGATTGGTGATCAGCATCAGTGGACAGGAGACACCTTTCACAGAAGAGAATTTCCCTTCCTAGGGGTAGATTTCCTCTCACTTCCTTTTGTCTCCTTCTGTTTGCATGTAGGAGTCGTTTGTAAGTTGGATGGTTGAAAGTAGGGGCATAGACTCCGTGACCGCCCGAATAGGCAAATATATAGATGAGTTTTTACAGCCTTTGGTCACCAGTACCCCTTCCTACCTGCGGGATACCACGCAGGTGATTAACCTTTTAACAGAGGTTGGTTGGAAGGATGGGTATATTCTAGCCACGGCAGATGTTAATTCTTTATATACAGTCATCTCACATGCCCATGGGTTGGAAGCGGTGCGTTTTTATTTGGAACAGGATAAAACTCTATCGGTGATACAGAAAGATTTTATCATTAATTTGTTAATTTTTGCCACAAGCCATAACTATTTTTGGTTTGATGGCAATTTTTATATTCAAAACTGCGGAGTTGCCATGGGAGCTAAATTCGCTCAGAGTTTAGCTAATCTCTTTATGGCGTTCTGGGAGAGGGAAGTCATTGATGATAATCCCCCTGGTCAATTAAGGCTTTGGAAAAGATATATAGATGACATTTTGGTGGTGTGGGAGGGTGACCTCCCCTCCCTGGATATATTCCTTTCCAGCCTTAATGAAAATACCAAGGGTATTTTTCTCAAATATGAGATGAGTGAATCACAGATCCATTTTCTAGATCTTGATATTAAGATCCATGATGGCTTGGTGCAAACCACCACCTTTTTTAAAGACACTGATCGTAACGCATATATACCTTTATCCAGTTGTCATCACCCTCAATGGCTTAATGCTGTGCCTAAGGGTCAGTTTCAAAGAATTCGGAGAAATTGTACTACTTTGACCGACTATTATCAACAAGCCCTTGTGTTGAAATCTAGATTTCTAGAAAAGGGGTATGAAGAGTTAAAAATAGATGAAACCATCAATCTAGTGAGTATTATGGACAGGAACCAGATGTTAAGTGGCAATATGAAGGCTAACCGGAAAAGTGCAATTAATTTTGGATTTTCTATGTTGACCAGCTATTCTAACCAACATTTTTCAGTTAAAAAAATACTAAATAAACACTGGAATGTCCTTAAAAACTATAGGATATTAGGTCCAATTATCCCGGATCGTCCATTGGTCATTTTTAGGGGAGCACCCTCTTTGCGGTTTAAAGTGGCCCCTAATGTGATCAATCCTCCTAAAGCACTTCAATTCTTTCACAATATGAAGGGGTTCTTTCCGTGTCGGAAGTGCAAGATTTGCAAAATCAATGCCTTCCAGGGACGGAAGTTAGAGACTTTTCAGTCAACTCAAACTAATAAGACCTACAATATTGACACATTCATTACCTGTTCAAGTGAATGTGTCATATACCTCATTCAATGCCCATGCTCTAAGCAGTATATAGGGCGTACAAAAAGAGCGGTGCACGTTAGATTAGAAGAGCATCTGGGGAAAGTAGGGAGTGGGTTCCCCAAACATAACCTCTCTAAACATTATGCCAAATATCATAACAAATCAATTAAAGGGACTCTTTTCGTCCCTATTGAGAAGTTATGTCCCAATTGGAGGGGTACTAATAAAGTTAGGGCTATATCCAGGATTGAAACCAGATGGATATTTGAGATGAGATCTTATATTCCTTTCGGGTTGAACGTGGATTGGGACATTAATTGCTTTTTAAATAACACCTAATTATCCCTATTTAGCTTTATTGCAATTTTTAATTAATATATAGGGAATTTAATTCTTTTTTATATTTATTTTCATATAATTTTCATTTAAGATTCAGATATATAGTGTATATTTAATATATATTGTATATTTTTTTATTGATTTTTTTATTGATTAATTTTAAAACCTATTCATGTTATGTATTTAATTTAATATATTTATTTTAATTTTATTATTAATAAGTATATTGTGCATATTGCCTATTTTATATCTTTTAAATTTTGTCAGATATTTCATATAGTGGTGTTTGTTATAGGTTGCGGCGTCTCCTTTTCAAAGTTTGTTTTCGTTTTTGGGCCGGTCTGTGTTCTCCTTTTCTTCCACAAGATGGCAGTCTTCCTTTTTTTCTAATTCTTTATGCTCCGTAAGTGTAGATAACGTTGTACGCGATGAACGCGTTGATGCTGACGTTATACGTTTCCCTATCAAGCCCGCACTTCCGCCTTCTTCAAAGATGGCGCAGGTGTATTATTTAAGGGCATTGTGATGACGCGAACGGCCAGCCAATCCCCGACGACGTCTTTTGATGACGAAACGTGTAGGTGTGGTCTAGCAGTGGTGCGTCATCACGTCCACCGGATACGGATAACACAGTACGGAGCCCCAACACGGAACAGAGGAAACGCCGCAACTTTGCACTATCATATCGCGCTGTTTTTTCAACTGAAATGTGAGTGCATCTCCATTTATCTTTTGTACAAATAAACCCGCTACCTTTGCATACTACACTATGGGTCCTTTTGTTTTCTCTCCCATGAGCCTTTGAAACATCCCCATACTTTGCTTTAAACAACGCTGTGGAACCATCAACTGTTCTGTCTGTTGCTTTGGAGAAGTTGGTCTGGGAAGACTATAATCATCCTCATGCTCATCTGACCGGTTCACATACGGTCTATTCTTGTGGTAAGGAGCCAACCTTATTCACTGGGTGTCGTTTGGTGGAAGAAGATTTTTATGTTCAATTTCACATATTATGGACTATATTAATTGGATCACTCTCGATGCTCATTTCCTATAACCACAATATTCTCACTTTATTTATAAGTTTTTTCACTAATTGTTATTTTTCATATATACACGTCATGCTTCTTTAGCGCTGTACCTATAGTTTTTATATTTAGGTTGAAAGTAGGGGCCTGCCGTATATACGCTGCAGAAATTTGGGCCCTAGGTGTTGGGTTGCCACAACACTGTAAGCCCTCACAGTTAGTCTTGGTGGGCGCTGGAACGTCCTGCTGTGAGCTATTAGATCAAGAATTGTAATTACACACCCCTGTTGAACAGGTGCAGACAAATTGGGCCTTAGGCACTGGTGCCACAACACTGCAACCCCTCACAGATACTCTAGTTGTAGCGCAGCAAAGAGCCTGTTGCAAACGATTGCATCAAAAATTGTAAATTGCATGCCCCTGTTAAACAGGGGCAGAAAAATTGGGCTTTAGCCACTGGTGCCACAACACTGCAACCCCTCACAGATACTCTAGTTGTAGCGCAGCAAAGAGCCTGCTGCAAACGATTGCATCAAAAATTGTAAATTACATGCCCCTGTTAAACAGGGGCAGAAAAATTGGGCTTTGGCCATTGGTGGCGGTGCCCAGAACCAACAATGTTCTTACAAGCTATCAGCATGATCATTGAGAAGGAGAAGGATATTCAGTCAGCATAACAGGATAGTCATTAGGCATCAGCATAGTCAGTCTCCAAGAGATCTGACATTTTAAAGTAATTATTCAGTTACATCAGGTGCTTGGTAGCTGGTGGTGATCCAAGCCTGATTCATTTTTATGAAGTTCAGTCGATCGATGGAGTCGGTGGAGAGGTGCACCCTGTGATCGGTCACAAAGCCTCCAGCAGCACTGAATGCGCGTTCTAAAAGAACGCTGGATGCAGGACAAGCCAGTAGCTAAATTGCGTACTGTGCAAGCTCTGGTTAGTGATCCATCCTCAAGACCCAGTAAGCCAAAGGATTTTCGGTGGGAAAGGTGTCCAAGTCTGATCTTGCCCCTAGGTATTCCCGCACCATGTAAACCAGACGCTGGTGATGGTTGCTGGAACCGGTCATACCTTGGGGCTACAGACTAAAAAATTGTCTGAACGCATCGGTCAGAGGGCCACCTTCTCCACCGCTCCTTCTGTGACTCACCAACACGTTATCCAGTACCAGGATTTGGTAACCCCCCGTCTCTGGGAACACGTTGCACAGACCTTTCTGCAAGGCCTCCCGGAGATGTATCATCTTCTGCTCCCTCTGCGATGGCAAGATAAGGTCCACAACTTTACCTTTATAAAGTGGATTAAGGAGAGTTGCCAGCCAGCAATGATCCCTCTCCTTGATATCACGAATACGAGGATCCTTACGCAGGCTTTGCAGGATCAGGGAGGCCTTGCGGCGTATGTTTGCTGAGGCATTCGGGGCAGAGTCCTCTGAGTCATTGAGGGTGACAGGATACTCAGCCACCTCATCCCAGCCACGTAAAAGTCCATGGGTTCCTTGGGACTGTAATTGATCCCTTGAAGACTGCTGCTGATGCTGAGTCAAAAGCTCCACCTCCATGCTGCTGATACAATCCTCGTCCTCCTCCTTATCCTCCTCCTCGTCCTGTGTGCTAGGCGGGCAAGCAGGACCACTGTCTGGATAAAGGGGGCCTTGAGAGGTAAGGAAGTCCTCCTCTTCCTCCCTCCTCCTTCCTCCCTCTGTTCATTATTCCACGTAGCGTGTGCTCCAACATGTGAATAAGAGGGACAGTGTCACTGATGCATGCACTGTCACTGCTTACCATCCTCGTGGCCTCCTCAAATGTTGACAGGACAGTGCATGCATCCCTAATCAAGGCCCACTGGCGTGGAAAAAAAAACAAACAAGCTCCCTGACCCAGTTCTGCTGCCATATTGGCACGGGTACTCATTGATGGTCCTCTGCATGTGCAGCCGCTGCAGCATGGCCAATGTAGAGTTATATCTGGTGGGCATGTCACAGATTAGGCAGTTCTTGGGCAGGTTGTATTCCCTTTTTGGAGGTCTGTCAGCCGAGCAGTGGCATTATATGACCATCTGAAATGCACACAGACTTTCCTGGCCTGCTTCAGGACATCCTGTAGGCCCAGGTACCTACCCAAGAACCGCTGCACCACCAAATTCAGAACATGAGCAAAACAGGGCACATGGGTCAGTTATCCCTGTTGCAGGGCAGAGAGGAGGTTGTTGCGATTGTCGCTAACCACCATTTCTGGCTTAAGCTAGCGTGGCGTCAGCCTGCCCCTGCAGAGCTGACAGAACCTCGGCCCCAGTGTGGCTCCTGTCTCCCAAGCACACCAGCTCTAGCATCGTATGGCATCCCTTTGCCTACATTCCTGCGTAGCCCCTCGTACGCCTACGGAGCATGGCTGGTTCCGAGGACACATCAGCACAGGAAGAGGCCACAGAAGAGGAGGGGTGGAGGAGAGAGGTGTGTCACAACGAGTAGTGTTTTGGAGGCGTGGTGGCATACCTTGCCCTGCGACCTTCCCAGCTGCCAGCAGAGTCACCCAATGCATCCTAAAAGAGTGGTAACGTCCCTGTCCATGCCTGCTGGACCATGAGTCAGCGGTAATATGCACATTACCACTGACCACCCTGTCCAGCGAGGCATGGACATTGCCTTCCACATGCCGGTAGAGAGACAGAATCGCCTCCCGTTAGAAAGTGGCATTTGGGTACTTGCCACTGAGGTAACGCACATTCCACAATCTCACGAAAAGGGGCAGAATCTACCAACTGAAAAGGCAGCAGTTGAAGTGCTAGCAATTTGGCTAAGCTAGCATTCAACCGCTGGGCATGTGGATGGCTGGGAGAGTACTTATTTCTGCGCTGCAGCAGCTGGGGCAGGGAAATTTTGTCTGGTACAATCTGACATTGGTGTACAGATAGTAGATTGCCCGCATGTACTACTAGGTTGTGACACACCTAATTCTACACCTTCAGTCCTCTGAGCAGGCTTCAGAGAGGACTGAGGGTATAGTGGGGTTGGGGATCCCAGCTGATGAGGGGCAAGCGGAGGTCCGCTTTGGTCTTTGGTGTGGGTCTTTCAGGTATGCTTGCCAATGAACAGCATGGCAGATTGGCATGTGGTGACCAAGCGGGTGATGTTTTGGCCACGCGAGATACGCTTGAGACATATGTTGCAAATAGCAACGGTGCGATCTGATGCACATGTCTCAAAAAAGGCCCACACCAAAGAACTTTTGCAGTAACGCTGAGACACAGCAGCACCCTGCACAGGCGTAGCTCTGCGATGTAATGCAGTTGGTGTGCTGCCCTTAAGCTGTCCCCTGGAGGGCATCCTGCCTCTTTGGAGATGTGCCTCGTTCTCCTCCTATCAGGCACCCACATAGTCAGTGACCTCATCATCCCCTCCCTCCTTATCACTGTCCAACCTGGCAGTATGCTGCAACTGAGGGAAGATGACTGCCAGATTGCTGTCCTTCTTGGCCACCCCCTCACTCTGGGCTCACATTACTGCCTTCCTCTGTGTTCCATCATCGCAGCCTTCAAAACGCTGCGCATCTTCATGCAGCATGTACCCAACACTGTGTTCAAACAGTTCGTGGGACTCCTCAGGAGGACATGGTGGGGCTAGGGAAGGAGTGAGTGATGCCATTGAGCAGAGGGAAGAGGACGCCTTGGCAGCTACTTTGCCAGACAAAGTACCCTGAGCCTGGGTGAGAGAGGACGAGGATGGCTTGGTCATCCATTCTACCAAGTCTTCGGCATGTTGCGGCTCAACACGGCCAGCTCCCGAAAACAAGGACGAGCGTGTCACACGGCCACGTGCTGATGAGGATGCACCGTGTCCACGACCAGTATAAAACGATGGGTTAGAGTCTATTGTGCAGTAAGGCTGCTAATAGTAAGTAGGGGCTAATATGAGTAGTCACTCCTCATGTAAAAGGTCCCTGCCGTAACCAAAGGACATGCATACAATAGAAGATACTATCTTGGGAATAACCTAAAGAGAGAGGAATCCCAAGATAAAAGCGGTTACTCTGGGTAGGGATGGACCACACACAGGTTTTTTTTTAAAATAGAAAGATGTTGTTTATTGATGCCACTACAAACATGATAAAATTAGCAGAGCATGTCGATCAACAGGTAGACAAAACAAGGGCCTAAAATTACCGACAATGTGCATCAGTAAAAATTACTGTGTGCGGACGACAAAATTACACTTAGGATAGTGACAAACATAAAACAAATATACTGACAATCCGGACACTACTACAATCACAACTGCTGGGGTCCCCCACGGACTACCCGTGGTATTGGATTAAATAGGTGGGATCCCCAAGGGGAAATAATATGGGGGGGGGGATTTACAGCAGTTGTGACCCCGCGGGAAAAAGGGGGAATGAAACGGTATTGGGAAATACTGGGAAGCAGTCAATCATATATGTAAGAAAGTGGGATATGGTCAATATGGTTGAACCCGCCCACCGGGGAGAATTATGCTCTGTGCTTTTGTCCAACTCCAATATAAGTGCTGTGCCCAAAATTATACAATATAGCCCATATGTCCATGTGATGAATCATATGCAATGGTTTTGCAATTAATAATGAGCTAGTTATCTGATGGGTCTGAATGATATTGTTTAGCTACAAGCTGGTGCTGCCTCTGATTAGGCAGATAAAGGGTGACGCTCTCCCTTCCCAGAGGTATCTGTTCAAGGCAATATAGAGCAGGAACCGATTGTTATGTATACAAGGTATGATACCAATAATATTATTTCAGTTCATCCCCATTGTTATTGATGCCTTGTTATGGGAGAAAAAAAACCCATCTGGGTGACCTCATGTAAAGGATCGAGTCTACCTGATGCTGCAATGGTGTAAAATCTTGCTCTTCGGCATCTAGATGGTCATGAAGAGACAGCTGGCATCCAGTATGTAGATGTGTGGGTCTCACCAGGCTCAGGTTTAGAGACGTGCGTGTAGCTTTGTATCATAACAGACCCTCGGCGTGCTGCGCCGTACCATCGTTCTGACTAGTTGCGGGAGTAGGAGTGGCGTCCGGAGGCTGTGACGTCAACGCATTTCACAAGCGTGGTCTCATAGCTTCGTCTGGACTTTGGAGAGGGGGCGCATGCACTGCTCCTTATATTCCATCAGTGCACGCCCACATCTCCATGTTACAGGTCTTTTTCGATGGGAGTGTTAGAAATGGATCGAGTATTTCCTTCATGTATTTTGTCCAATCCCTTTGAGACACATCGCAGAGGACATCACATATAAAGTAAGAATAGGATACAGACAGTCAAGCATGAATTAAATGGGAGTTAGATAAATGCTGTGCTCATGTTTTTTTTTTAAAGTGTATTTTTTGTGCGTGAACTCGAGAGAGAGGAGCCGGACTGCAGGAGTTGGGAGTAGGCAGACCCTCCCCCCGGAGGCATTCGCCATCCTTCTCCATGCCCCTGGTGGCAATGGCGGGTGTGAAGGGGGGCCTCCCACTCACCCCGCCCTACCTGCTCCTCTTGGGAGCCCAACTGGGGCCCAACGGGACCCCAATGAGGCAGAGGGACTCCCCCTATGAGGGAGTGAGGGGGCCTAGCCCACCCAGCCAGCCCCGTAGGTCCTTCGCCTCTCTTTATTTTAGGAGACCGCATGGCCAAAGTGCGTGTGTTTTAAACCAATTTCGTGTGCCTGCAAGTGTGGTGTTTTTTTTGGGGGGGGGGGGTGGGCATACTAAGCACAGGCGTACCTTGCATAGCACACCCACCGGGAGACGGGCTGTGCTCATGTTTTATGTGCCGCATCATCATTTCTTTTTTGTATTGATTAATCTGTGACTAAACAAACAAGACATAGACTTAGACACATGTTTAACACACAACATATATGCAGGACACGTCTATTGGGATGCATTTGGGGGACATTTAAGGTGGAGACCTAAAATGGATTGTATACAGTTGGAAGTTTGGACAAAAAGATATGAATATAATAATAATAAGAGTTGGACTACAAATATTTCTTATTGTTTGTTTATTCAGTATGAAGATGAAATCCAAATAATTGGGCTACTTCTTTATAGGGGAGCTGATAAGAAATACTTATCTGCATATCTGAGTACAGGATATGGTGGTTCTAGTGAGGAGGCCCAGTGAATCACCGCAAGTTATTTTACACTGACAGGAATAGTAGAAAGAGGAAAAGAGGAGACTGTTACCTAGGGGCGTCAAGACAGAATATGTTCTATGTGATTACTGAGAATCAGATGTCCACTCCCTTTGGGAGAGAAAAAAGGTGAAAAGGGGAGAAAAAACAGGAACAAATTAGATGTTTGTTCATTCTAAAAAAGATTGCATTCATTCATCTCGGTGTTCATGCCTAGAAGTACTAAAGATTTTAAAGTGTATATCCACCATTTTTCCTTTTGGTGTAGGATTTTGTCAAAGTCCCCACGTCTAGCTGGTAGTCTAAGTGCATAGATGCCTTTCACTTAAAGGCCATCTGGTTTACCGCCATGGTGTTCAAAGAAATGTCTTTCTACGGGGGCTTTCGTGATATTTATCTGAATCTCTGTCTCTTTTCCTCCTCTCCTCTTCCTTCTCTGCTCTTTTGATGTCTCTGAGGTGTTCTCCTATCCTGATCCTAAGTTGCCTTTTTGTTTTTCCTATGTATATTCTAGGGCAGGGTCAAGTAAGCACGACCAGCACTGTTGCCTGTAGACTCAGAGCCTGCTTGCCCTCCTGACTCTCCTTGTTGTCCTTCCAGACATTATATATATGGCCTACAGAGGACAAAGGAGGTGCACACACTTCGTATCTTTAGGTGCAAACTGCAGAGGAAACGTGCAGTACACACCAAGTAGCTTTATGTGCAAAGTGGGTTTAGGTGCAAAGTTATGAGCACACTTGCCACTTGCCACTCTGGCTTTGGCCATTATGGCTCTCTGTTTTTTGCGCGCTGTGATTGGCCAAGTATGCGGGTCATAGTGCGTGCTTGGCCAATTATCAGCGTGCAATGCCGCAGTGAATTATGGGCCATGACGCGTCACTCGAATTTGGCGCGAACACCCCGTTTTGTTCGTATTTCGAAGAACAGTCGAACAGACGATGTTCGAGTCGAACATGGGCTTGACTCGAACACGAAGCTCATCCCTATCTACCAGTAGCTGAATCCATTTTGGGTGGCTGGTACACATTAGCTAGTTACTGGGGAGAGATTTGTTTTGTGGGTGGAGCTACTAATCTAGCTATAGGTTGCAAAATTAGAACTTACCTGTCCAAATCCTCTTTCTCCGAGCAGACGATGCAGTATGGCGGTTGATTGGCTGTCACAACGTGGAGGTCTTGCTTGAAACTGGACATGTCCCATGTCACGGCCCAGAGGTGGGACTTCTACTGCCGCATTCTTCATAGGCTTTCTAGCTGGTGCTACCTTGGCTTCATTATGTTTCTAATGGCTGAAACACGTTTCATGGTCTTTCCAGTTTTGCAGCTCGGGGGAGTTACAAGAGTTGCGACTTCTGCTGCTGCATTTCTCATAGGCTTTCTAGATGGTGCTGCATTTTTCATGATGTTTCTGTAACGGTACTCCCGAAGGAGCTGCTGAGAAATGATGGGATGGCGTGTTATCTCGTGGCTCTGGTGAACGATGAATGCAATAGCAGGAATGTCAGCAAATAGGAAGTCTCTTTTTATATATGCTCTTTATTACCCAGCTGGGTAAAAACAGTTAACAGGGGGCGTGGCCTGGAACGGCATGTGAGAGGACGTAGCTCTCACAGCTCCTGACCTCGATCCGGTAACGATCCTCCCTCAGCCAAGCCACAGGTCCACAGAGACTATATGCTGAATCCCACTGATCCCGGGACCTCGGGGGAACCTCCGCCGGCTCTCTGCACGAGGGGAATGGTCAGAAAAGTACTTTCTGAGCCGGGTCCCGATTTCCAAGATGGCGCCGCCGCGCTCTCAGTGAAGGGGACTCCACGAGGCGCTGACAGGATGAAGGAGCACGGATCCAAGCAGCAGAAGCACACAAAGTCTCAGGGTAAGGAGGCCCCGAAGGACATGCTATACTACGCCCAGAAGCTGAATGGGCTAGCGGGGACGGATACCGGTGGGCACCCCAAACACAGTGACTCTGACTTGAATGAGACTCAGGCCCTGGCGGCCATCTTTACTGAACACAGTGATGGTGAGGAGACTGATTTGCCTAACTTGGGGGCCCGGGGTCCAGGAGATGCTGCTGCACCAGCGACTGCCCAACCCACACTGGCTGACATACTGAGGGCTGTTAATCTGGGCAATGCTTCAGTTAATACTGTGAGGGAAGAACTGTCATTGCTGCGACAGGACTTTCAGAAAATGAGAGAGCGCACCACGGCTGATGAAAGCAGGGTGAGCGAGATAGAGGACCGCATGACCCCCATAGAACGGGAGGCCAAAGCCGCATATCAACTGGCGAGGGAGGCCACTGACAGGGCTGAAGATTTTGAAAATCGCCTCAGGAGGAATAACGTGCGCATTGTGGGTCTCCCTGAGAAGGTGGAGGGCAGGGATCCCACTGCCTATGTGGAGGGGTGGTTGTTGGACATATTTGGGAAGAACTCGTTCTCCCCCCCTCTTTGCAATTGAGCGTGCCCACCGAGTCCCAGCTCGCCCTCCCCAGCCGGGGGGGCCGCCTAGGCCGATGCTGGCGAGATTACTGCATTACAGGGATAGAGAAACAGTGCTGCGCCTGGCAAGAGAAAGAGCTAACATACAACATAATGGGGCCAGAGTGTCCTTCTATCCTGACTTCTCGGCGGAGGTACAAAGACGCAGAGCTAAGTTTATTGACGTGAAACGCAGACTCCGACAGCTGCAACTATCATACGCCATGTTGTTCCCGGCTAAACTGCGAGTGATTGTGGAAGGGCAGGCGCAGTTCTTTGAATCCGCGAAAGATGCTGCTACATGGCTAGACCAGAATGAACAACCCCTGAGACGCCGGCTGCGAGAAGGAGCGGAGGAGGGGTAGTACTGCCCAGGCCCATAGCGGGACCCCGACCCGACAAGCAAGATGTTTGAAATTATGGTCTGAGAAAGGAGTCTAATCTTGTGTTATGTTTATTCAGTTAACCTCTGGCTGAGGGACATTATATTGCTATAGATCAAGACGAGAGCTTCAGCAATCTTCAACGGCGAATCGACTACACGTGACTTGTTTTGGCTTCCGGAGTTTGATAGGAATGCCTTATGCCGGACCCGCCCTGTTGGCTGGGTCTAGAGCTACAGAGTTGATGCGGGCTGCGGTTTGCGCCCTTTTTTCCTTTTTTTTTCTGTTACTTTTCTTTGTTCACATTTTTGAAAGGTGGCTCTTCAGCACGGCTATTGCCACAGTCAGCATGGGCAACGCACACAACTGGTGGATGACTCACCACTTCTTGCTACCAGTGGTTCCTGGACTCTTACAGCTAATGGAGGTACACTTGCTTGTCACTAACTTTTGCTTTCCAACATGACAGAGGTACCCATAGTGTCATGGAACGTGAGAGGACTTCACTCCCCACTTAAGAGAACAATGATAAGTATGTGCCTCAAAAAATTTCACCCAGGGATTTTTTGTTTTCAGGAAACGCACCTCACGGTGGACACTATTGGCTGCTTACGGTACAATTGGGTGAATGGCGCCTACCACTCCACTCACACCTCATATTCCAGGGGTGTGAGTGTCCTGGTGCATGGCTCCTTGGATTTTCAAGAATTGGACAGTAGCATTGACCCTGAGGGGCGTTATGTATTTCTTTACTGCAGGTTGGGGGAGCTGACGTGTATTCTTGCATGTGTGTATATACCGCCCCCGTTTGCGGCGACGGTGCTGCGGGCGCTGATTGCCTACTTGGATGGCAAGCTTGAGGTGCCGCTGCTGGTAATTGGGGACTTCAATTGCTGTCTGGACCCTGCGCTGGATAGACACCCGGCCACAGGAGCCTCTGCCCTCTCCAGGGGTACACCCCTGGCGCGGTTGTTGCAAGAGGTTGGCTGGGTGGATGTCTGGCGACAGAGGAATCCGGGAACTAAG
Source organism: Rana kukunoris (assembly GCA_029574335.1). NCBI lineage: Eukaryota > Metazoa > Chordata > Amphibia > Anura > Ranidae > Rana > Rana kukunoris. The sequence goes on from CM056049.1 coordinate 734,260,839, forward strand.
CAATATTCCTGCTTTTCTAAATCGCAAGGCAGTTTGTCTAGGATTGATCTGGGGGTGGGAAACGCACACGTGCTCCCGTATGTCTCCAAACGCAGTGTGTCGGATCACTCCCCATTGGTAGTGCATTTGTTGACCTCTCAGCCCACTGAGCTCCTTAGGGCCCCCTGGAAGTTCAATGCCTTTTGGTTAAAACTATTTGAGTCCCCTGAGGCCATAGAGGATAATATACGTAGGTTTTTCAATGCTCAGGATCCGCGGGGTTCCTGTACACAGCAATGGGAGGATTTCAAAGGGTTCCTTAAAAGGACTTTGGTCACAGAAATTAACAAGGTTAAGAAGGCCTCATCTGCTTTTGTGCTGGAGCTGGAGGAAAGGGTGGAGGGTCTGGAGGGGCAGTTTGTCCTGGACACCTCCGATTCGGCAAGGGAGGAGTGGCAGGCTGCTCAATCTGCTTATGGGCGGGTGCTCTCCTCTAGGGCCGAAAAGAAGCGGTTCTTCTCCAGGCAGGCATTTTTTGAGGAGGGGGAGAAAACTGGGTGTATGCTTGCACGAATAGCAAATTCACAACAGAGGTCCCCGGCTATAGGAGCCATAAAATCCAAAGCTGGGCCCATTGTCGGCACACCCGAACTTATTATGAAGGAACTGGCGGGGTTTTACGAAGAATTGTACTGCCCCGATGCGGCCTATGCAGCGGCCGACCTGGAGCGGTACTTGGGTGGGCTGGCATTCCCTAGATTGACGGCTGAGCAGAAAGCGGGGCTGGATGCACCCCTTACAGTGGAGGAACTTCAGGGAGCGGTGGGGCTCTTTCCCAATTGTAAGGCCCCGGGGGAGGATGGGATTCCCATGGAGGTCTATAAACAGCATGCGGAAGTTTTGTTGCCAAGGCTGCTCTGGGTGTTTAATGCGGCCCTGGGGGACGGAGTGCTTCCGCCCTCCATGGCAAAGGCCAATATTGTTTTGCTTCTTAAACCGGGCAAAGATCCGGTCGAACCAGGCTCCTACAGGCCGATCTCGTTGCTACAATGTGACATAAAAATCCTGGCGAAGGTGTTGGCGCTTAGGTTGAACGCTGTCATAACGTCCCTGATACATGGTGATCAGGCGGGGTTTATGCCAAATAAGTACACTGCCATTAATATCAGACGGTTATTTCTAAACATGCAGTCCGACGCAGACAATGTAGGAAGCAGGGCTCTGCTTTCCTTAGATGCCGCTAAGGCATTTGACAGCATTGACTGGACGTATATGTGGGAGGTGTTGTCGCGATTCGGGTTTGGAGATAGATACATAGCTTGGGTCAGGTTGCTCTACAGCCGCCCGGAGGCCGCTATCAGGGCCTTTGGGTGTCTGTCTCATGGCTTTGCGTTGGGGAGGGGGACGAGGCAAGGTTGCCCGTTGTCCCCTCTCCTCTTCGCGTTGGCCATTGAGCCCCTCGCCATGGACATTAGGGCCAATCCGGGTATAGTTGGGTTTTGCTATGGCCCCCTGCAGGAGAAAGTGATGTTATACGCGGACGATACCTTGCTCATGCTGGGAGATACTGACACGTCTCTGCGGGAGGCCATGGCAACTATTGTGAGGTTTGGGGGGTACTCGGGCCTACAGATTAATTGGACGAAATCGGCCTTGCTGTTGCTGGACGGGGGTGCCACGCAAACGGTGACATCGTCCTGCCCCATACCAGTCACGGCCTCCTTTAAGTACCTTGGAGTCTATGTAACGGCCAACCCCAGGGATTTTAACCATTTGAACATATCTCCCTTGCTTCAGAGGTTCCGTGAAAGGGTTAAATAATGGAATAATCTCTGTATATCAGTGGCGGGCAAGGTGAACCTGGTAAAGATGATTTTAATGCCACAGCTGCTTTACTGTCTCCACAATGCCCCTGCGGTAATTCCTCTTAAAATCTTTAGAATAGTAAACTCTATCTTCCGGTCCCTGATCTGGAAAAATAAGACGCCCAGAATCAAACTCGAACATCTGCAGAGGCCCAGGGACAGCGGCGGGCTGGCATTGCCCAACCCGTGGTTGTATTATCTTGCGGCGCAGCTGCAACACCTGGTGGGGTGCGTCGGGGGGGAACCGGCCGGTTCCTCAGGTGCACTGATGCTCCGCACGGTGGGCGATGGACCCATCCCCATGGCACTGGAGGCCCTGGCCTTTGCCAAGCCCAACAAGACGTACCCGACATACAATCTTATACAAAAAGTATGGAATAAATGTAAATATATTCAACATGCTGATGGGTACACTGAATACAGCCCCCTCTGGCATAACGATACTTATACAGAACTGGCTAAATTGCAGATCGGGACTGGGTGGAAAGGCTATGGGATCACACATATTAAACAAGGATTTAGGAATGGGAGGCTTAGGCCCTTCGCAGATTTGCGGGCGGAGTACGGACTCCCGCCCTCAATGCTGTTTCAATATATACAGCTCCAGCACGCAGTGAGAGCCCAAAGTAGGTCCTCTGAGTGGCATTTATCGCCAGCCCCGGTGTTTGATCTCCTAGGTGATGCTGTGACCTCGAAGGGATTTATTTCTCAATGCTATGCCATCCTGTTACAACACTTCCTGGGTCAGCATCCAGTCCTGGTGAGGGAAAAATGGGAGAGGGACGTGGGACAACTAGATGGTGAACAATGGGAGGAGATATTTCAAGGGGTGAGCTCCTGCTCCCTGAATGTGGCTCAGCGACTAACCCAGCTATACATTATTTTTAGGGTGTACTATACACCACATAGGATGCAACTGATGGGGATGCAAGCAGATGACACGTGTACTAGATGTAGGAGGGACCATGGAAATCTCATACATCTCCTGTGGAGGTGTCCCAAACTGCACAATTATTGGACTGAGGTGGTGAGCACTGTTAACTCGGTGTTCGGGCTATCCGTACCTGTGGACCCCAGGGTATGTTTACTTGGTGTGTTGGAGGAATATGTGGAGGAGGTGTACACAAGGGAAGCGGTGCATAGGGTGCCATTTCAGGCCAGGAAATTGATTATGGTACATTGGAAATCTGAGACCCCTCCGACCTTGAAGGAGTGGATTGACAGGATGGGCGATATGATACGCATGGAGAAGCTCATTTACCAACACAGGGGCAGTAACCGTAAATACGAAAACCTTTGGGCCCCGTGGCTGGATACACCGGGGCTTTCGCCGGTGGACCTGGTCATGGACAGACTATTGGGATTGAATATGGGATGAGTGCTGTAATGTGCGGGGATGCATATTTTGGAGGGAGGGAAGACAGCTCAGTGAGTGTAATGTCATACTGTGTTTGCCCTTTGAGAAGTGTACTCATGGTTTTGAAGTGCTATGTTGAATGCCATATGCTGTATAACACCTTTTCATCAATAAAAACCTTTTTGTTGGATAAAAAAAAATAACAGTTAACAGGTGATGGAAAGGATAGATGAAGGTTGGAAGGAGAATAGCAGATTCAGGCCTTGGATATGGAAACAGTCCTGTCTCCAACAACAATTAGACTTCTTTCGCCAATCCAGCCTGAGTGGGTATAGCGTACCTGGACAGGTCTCTCTCACCGACCTGGCAGCCACAGTATCACTCAGAACTTGAAAGTAGGTCTCTCTCATAGACTCTTTCAGGGTGAACTTCAGAAAAGCGCCTCTGCCACAGGCCTTCCCCGATTGTGGTTTTGGAGGAGCCCCTCCTTGATAAAGTTTGGCCTAAATCCTTCCCATTAACGTCGCCCAGGTACCAACAGAGAGGAGTCAATCCCTCAGTGTCCAGTACCTCGATCCCCAATGGTTTGTCTCAATACTGTTGGACCGCCAGCCCCTCAATGGCGCTCCTCAACTGGACCTCCCCACCAAACAGCTGAACTCGCTTGGGATCTTCAAAGTGGGAACTCAGTCGATCACTGAGTCCCCTTCCTGTGTGGGTGTCCCAGGCCCGAATGGCCCAGGATCCAGGAACAATGCGTAGCACCCACGCCCCGGCAGGCCATAACGCTTGTGGCGTGGTGATGTGGTCACCCTAAAGGTGGGCACCACACTCCAGGAACAACAGCCAAGAATAGCATCTGCCTCATAAGTACCCTCTCCTAGCATGCCCAGCGAGGCCCAAGCCTCCTGATTGGTCGCTTGGAGAGAACACCCGAACCTCAGCTTCCACCTGTTGACTCAGGGTGGAACTACACCCCAGATATGACAGAACGAGCCCACAGCTCAGCCAAGCTGAAACAGAGCCCTACAATAATCATAATTGAGATCTTACACTCTGATCATCCCATTAAATTTCACTAGCACCCGTACTTGGAAGTACATGGGCGCTACATTTCTAATCACTGAAACCCGTTTCATGGTGTTTCTAGTGTCACAGCTCGGGGAAGTCCCAAAAGGTGGGACTTCCGCTGCCACATTTTTCATGGGCTTTCAAGCTGGAGCTGCATTCTTCATGATCTTTCTAATGGATGCAACATTCATGGTGTTTAGTGTCACAGCTTGGGGAGAGTCACTACGGATGGTCTTGTGTGGACTGCATCCCTATTATTTTTTCAAAAAGCCATTGTACGGATCAGGTCTTATTTTTGGAATCATATTTTCCCATCATAATTTTTCTCCTTTTCACTGGTTAAAAACGCAGAGAAAAATCACCGAAAAAAAATCACAGAAGAAGAAATCTCAGGGAGCCAAGAAAAACACTTCACTCCAAGAGAAGTCAGAACCTTCTGAGCTCCACTCCTGTGAGGCTTCTATTTAAGGCTGCACTGCTGATGACATCACACGACTCCTCCCTTAAGATGACATCACATGACTCCTCCCCTAATGGCCCATACACACGACCCGAGAAATATTGCCACTGTCCTGCCTGGTGGTTTGATGCTTGCGGTTGGGAAAAATGCATGGGTGGTTGGTAAGGTATTGGCGGCTGTTCCTCTGTTAACTTTGTCTTCCCGCTCAATTCTCTTCTGAGACCCTTTGCAAGAACTTCCAATACAAGTCTCTCTGCAAACTCTTTCTGTTGGTCGGTCATTCTCCTGTGCTTGTTCACAGTCATGACTCCAAAACTATCGGATTTGTCCGCTTTGCTCTGCAGTGCAGATGCAGCCTCGTCCAGAAACGAATACGTAGCAGAATCTAGATGGGATCACAGGCATCCTGCATTAAAACACAAACGTGCATAGAGAAATAAAGAGACTGATAACCATAACTTTGCAAAATATTTATTTTCAATAATAAAATACATCCATAATATTTAAGGAATGCAGCTGTGGAGGGAGGTATAGGCTAACAGGGGGAGCAAATCCATGGGCCAAGGGTGCACACCCCTCTCCCCGACCGCGCGTGCATGTTGATGCACGACAGAGTGATGGGCTGCACCCACGGACCACGACACAGTGGCTTCCCTACGCAAGGGGGGGGGGGAGCAAGATGGCGGCCAGGCAGTGGTGTCCGCACTGAGTCGCCATCTAATGCCGCCACATATTGGGGAATATGGGCGGCTGAGTGTGCCGGGCAGCACTGTTTGGAGATCCCTCGGCAAAGGGTAGCGGCAAATGAAAATTTCAATAAATTTAATTGTATAAGCCAATAGTTATTAGTGGTAGCTAATGGCCTAGCAGCTAGGAAGCCTAAATGACGAATAAAACCAGTGAATTAGCACACATAAATTGTTGGGAAAGGAAGGAAATAAAACAAAGAACAGGGAAAAAGGGGAACAATTGGAGAAACCGACAGGCAGTTGTGACTTGTCAAACCAAGCAGGGCAATTATAAATAAGAAACAGTATTGTAACATTCCAAACGATATTCATCATTTACATCATTATTTATGAATTTTGATTGGTTACAACATTTGGTATATCAGAATACAGATTTAACCTGCCAAAATGAGAAGAAAGGAACCATTTGGAAACATAATCTGACATTTGTAACATTATTTTTCCATTCCTCCAGAGGAAAATCCCTCTAGGAATGGTTTAAAGCAGATCGCCTCATTGAGCCCTGGAGGCAGAGTTGCCCGAAGTGCGTATATCCAGCGCAGCTCCAGTTGGAGGAGAACTTTTTATTCCAGTCCCCTCCCCTGGAGCTGGGATGGACCCGATCAAGGATGAGAAATTTGACATTGGGGAACCTTCCTCCATGTACCAGATGTGTGTGCCGTCCCAGTGGAAGATCTGGGTCGTTGCTTTTCATATGTCTATAGCAGGAGTGCCCAACCTTTTGAAGAGCGAGGGCCACTTAAGCAACTTGGTAACCAGTCGAGGGCCACAATGAGCAGAGCGGGCAGATGACAGGTCACGGCTACTCTATAGGCCCTCTGATCCGCCCAGATGAAAGGGGACAAATTCCCTTCTGTTTTTCAGATTGGAGGTAGGTGGGCCTAAACAGACATCTGTCGCTCTATAGAGGTGAATTGAGGGTCCCATTTGGTTGGGTTGATCATGTGAAAAGGTCCTAAGACTGCTTTCACACTGATGTGCTGCGGTTTACCCACAACGCGGGTGCAGCGTAGTGCACCTGTATCTATCCGGTCTTTGCCATAGACCCCACCTGTAGCAAAAGCCGGCGCTGTAGAGGAAGCATCGGCTTATGGAGCTCTACTCCACAGCCGCTTTCTTCTTCTACCACCAGCTTCATTCACAACACTGATGCTGTGGTACGGCGGGTCGGCAACCTGCTATCTGGGCTTGACAAACCACCATTCCAGTTCAGGAGGTCGAGGGCCGCATCAGAGGGCTCCGTGGGCCACATGTGGCCCCCAGGCCACCCCTGGTCTATAGGCTCGTTGCCAGAGTTGTAACTTGGTTTTGCCTATGTAGAAGCAACCGCAATTGCAGCGTAACATGTATACTAATCCAATTGAGAACTGGAGAAAAGGAGAACTGCACACGGTATGCAAGTGCCAGCAAACAGGTCTTCCCACCGATTTTTTTTTCCTCTCTCTCCCTCCCTCCCCAAGAGTTGCTGCACTTTAAGAGTCGGTTCACACTGGGGCGACTTGGGATCCGACTTGAAGTCGTCTCAAGTCGTGCTGTCCAGAAAAGCAATGTAAGTGAATGGGAGCGGTGTTAATACACACTACTCATGTCGCTCCGACTTTAGAAGAGGTTCCTGTACTACTTCAATCAGACTTCTAGGCGATTTGTACCCATTGATTTCAATGGAAGTCGCTTCCAAGTCTGATCACTGTTTTCATTGAAGCTACTTTCCACCAAGATACCATACATTTCTCAGGCAAACCCCTCCCTCCCCTTCCCTCTCCCAGAGCCGATTGTTGTTTTATTGGCCACTGGAATGTCTCCTGACCTGAAAAGGACTTCAAGTCGTGTTGTAAATCGCCCCTGATCCCCCTGTGGTACATGCTCAAGTCGTGTTGTAAATCGCCCCTGATCCCCCTGTGGTACATGCTCAAGTCGTGTTGTAAATCGCCCCTGATCCCCCTGTGGTTCATGCTCAAGTCGTGTTGAAGTTGCTTCTGAAAGTCGTGCTGGAAGTCGTGTCGCCCCAGTGTGAACCGACTCTAAAATGATTTTATTTTTCCAAATATTCTCGTAAAGGTTACATACCAAAGAAGTATACAAAATAGTCAGACATGGATGTCTGTTTCGGGCTTACATGCTACCGCCCTTCTTCAGATCAAGTCAGAACATATCTAAATTTCATGTAAGTCATGTGATTTTAAAAACTTCACAATTTATATCACATATGGAATCAATAACATGGTTAATTGCTTACTAATCCAATCAACTTCCCACATGGTTATTTCAAGTATTTCACACCATAGATACAAAAAAGGGTTAATCCAGTTGGCCACAGTCTCAAAATTCCCCAGGAGCCATCCCAGTATCAGCCCAGGTTCACACTGGGTACGATTTAGTTCGATTTGAGATGCCATTTCACATGTGAAATGGCATCTCAAATCGGCGGCAATTGCCGGCAATGACACCGTCCTAAATCGGTGCGACGCCACATCTGCGGCGCTGCACCGATTTCAAAAAGTAGTTCCTGTACTACTTTTTGCGATTTCAGGACGCGATTTACACTGACATCTGTGCAGAACCCTGCACAGATGTCTCCTAAATCACGCCGAAATCGGGACTGCCAGAGGGAGTGACATCGCGTGATTTCACTCCCGCAGCCCAGTGTGAACCAGGGCTCAATCAGATATATATATATATATATGTGAAAAAAAAACATTTTCTAAAGAGTGTATGTATGGATGGATAGATAGATAGATAGTGGCAAAGTCGATAGGTTTTTAGCAGAAATAGCTATAAATGCAGCATAGCAAAGTCACTGGTCTTTAAACAAAAATAGCAATAAATACGGCTTTATTGCATCCAACAAAAATAATACAAATAAAAGGGCCTACTCCATCTTAGGAGGCTAACTAAACAGTAGTGTCCCTCACTACGTCTTACTGGAGCGGCTATTCCGGCCTCCAGTATAAACAAACAAAACGACAGTTCGATATAAATAATTTGGTTCTGACAGACCTTATTCCTCAGATAAGCAGACAGTCTCCAGTCTGTCCATCCATCCAGCGCAGCCTGGATCTCACTCTGAGCTCTCACTCTCCCCACTCACTATCAGGTGTAGGCTAATTAATAGGGAGAGAGAGGAGGTTTACCTGTTGGGCCAAGCTTAACCCTTTCCAAGACAGGGAAAGCTGACCTTTCCAACCTCTCACTGACATACATACCCTGTCACAATATATATAAAAAAATAAAAAAGAGTATATATTGAAAAAATAAAGACAGAAGGAAAAAACAAAAAAGTAAAAGTAGTACGTAGGTGACGTGTGCTACGACACATAATACGTTTATCAATTTTGAATTTCTGTTTGGTTGAGTGTGACTGGAATTGTAAGATGTTCCCCATTTGTAAGCCTGCAGGGTTTACACTTACCACATCTGAAAAACCCCTCGTGATCAAAAAAACGTGGTAATTTTTTTAGGGGGATCCGGTATATTTTTTACAATGACGTCCCTGATTCGTCTGCCTCTTCTATTAATGTAACAGCTCTGGTGAACGGGAGTGAACCACAACTGCGGTTAGCAAGAACTTCTATACACTTCGCTATGTGAGAATTCAGTACTGGACCCCAGGCCTCACTCCAATCAGAGAACAGGAGTTTGGGGGGTTCTCTACATCATCTCTCTCTCTCTCACATAAGGGAATGTATCGAGCTACTAAGGCTGGACGTATTGCAACATGCAACCAAACCTTAGCCTTTTAAAAGTATACGATACATGTGAAGATTCCAATGCACTTCTGAATGCAAGTGATTATCAGTACGGGACCCCAGGTGTCACTCCAATCAAAGAACAGGAGTTTGGGGGTTCTCTACATCATATCACTTCACATAAATAAGTGCATTAGGCCACTAAGGGAGCAGGTATGAATTACCAGCAACCCTTAGCATAGAAAAGTTAGGGAGAACATGTTCGGTAACTTAGGGCATAGGTCCATAAACAAGTAACAACTTATGTCAAGCACATAGTGTAAAGAAAACTAGCATTGGGACTTTAAATGAGGCGTATAAACATACGCCTCCATCCCTGTTGGATACAAAAAAGAGGGGATTTTTTGGGACTTTAGATGAGATGCGTTTTTAAGCAAACAGTAGTATAAAGTTGTAAACGTTTATAACCAGGCTCACACTTACCACCCAAACAGCAAGCCAAATTCAACTGTCTAACTGTACATTAAAAGCAGAGGATTTGTTGCACGCATTTGCAAGTACATGATTAAGCTGCAGAGCCATCTTAAAGTTTTTTTTCTGCATTCTGCAGTCCTAACTAAACTGTCAAAGTCTCCTCAATAGAGGCATGTAAATACTGATGGGTAGATAGAGGACAGGTGACTAGGGGTGTGTCCCCGCCTCCACCTATGCTTGGTATGGTAGTAAAGAGCACTGGAAAAAAACACATAAATGTATAAGGGTATCACTTATGTCAAGCACGTAGTACAGGTGTGGCCAACCAGTGGCCCGCGGAGCCCTCTGATGTGGCCCCCAACCTCCTGCTCTGGAATGGTGGGTTGACAAGCAAAGATCGCAGGTTTCCAACCCACCATACCACAGCATCAGTGTTGTGAATGAAGCTGGTGGTAGAGGAAGAAAGCGGCTGCATACCAGAGCACCATAAGCCGATGCTTCCTCTACAGCGCCGGCTTTTGCCACAGACGGAGTCTATAGCAAAGTTCAGCTAACTCGCAGGATAGACATAGCTGCACTTGCGGTATGGTTAAACCGCAGCACATCAGTGTGAAAGCAGTCTTAGGACCTTTTCACACGATCAGCCCAACCAAATGGGACCCTCAATTCACCTCTACAGAGCGACAGATGTCTGTTTACGCCCACCTACCCCCAATCCGAAAAACATTTGTCCCCTTCCATCTGGACAGATCGGAGGGCCTATAGAGTAGCCGTGACTTGTCATCCGTCCAAACCGCTCGTTGTGGCCCTCTACTGGTTACCAAGTTGCTTAAGTGGCCCCCGCTCTTCAAAAGGTTGGGCACCCTTGATGTAGTAGGAACTCCTCATCACCGTAGTCTGATGGGACCCTTTCAAGTCCGAATCTATGTCATTACGGTTATACACCTGATCTTGTGATGTTTCTATGTGGCTCATTTTTTTATATAGTACTTTGTATGTTTTGTTTAGGATACTACCAGTATCCACCCAATATGAATTTTTATCTATAATATATATTAAAATCCAATTTTTTACCAAATCTTTAGTGGTGCCTAAAAAGTCAATTTTTATGTTTCCTATATTATTCCAATATTTTCTAGGACGAGGCACTATAGTCATCTAAGGTGTTAATTGCCACCTCAGGGCACAGCAATTACAAAAAACCCCACCCTTGATGTAGTAAGTAGGAATTGTGAAGGCAACTAATAATTGCGTAAGAGAGGCAAATATAACTCAGCTACTTTTGAAAGGTATAAGTCCCTTTTTAAGATGTTCCTCAGCAAACAGCCATAGGCACAACAGTCAGTCCCAAGTAGTATGTTATTAGCCAACAAGCCAGAGTTAAATACAGCAGTTGTTTAGGAGCAATATATTTAGCAGTTCTTTCTATAGTACTACAAGTGAAACAATTGCTACTTATCCGTTTGCAGGGCTTGAGTAAAACAGCAAGAGATTCCGTAGTGTAGGGTGTCCCCAGCAATGGCAGCCTGATGCAGTCAAGGTAATAGCAGATAACGCTGTAGTTGCAGTCTGGATGAGTATGTAGCATGGGGAGTGATGGCAGGGGAGTTTGTAGCGTGGCCGAGCTACGGCTGACAATACTAGAACGGCGTGTGTATAACACGCCCCTCTATTTAAAGCTAAGAGGCATGTGTGCCGATTAGAGCGCCGACGGCGCTCGGCACTTCCGCGCACCAGGCTGGGATGCACGCGGCGGCGGGGGCGATGACGTCATCGTGCGGTCGCCATGCTGCGTTCCAGCGTGGAACGCATTAGCGCGCCAGGCGCCGATTACAATAAATAAATGTTGGTTGTAACAGAAGAAATCTATTTAAATGTGGATCATTGCAAATAATTGGCCAATGTTTTTTTAACGATCCCTTCCAATATCTTGTATTGCTTGTTAAATCCTGTTATAAACGGCACCCAGTCCTTTTTCTTTATTTCCTCTGTTCTTGCTTTGAAACAAAGTATTCCTATCTAGATGTCCTAATTTTTTTTCCCTAGTGGCTTCTAAGTCACTTCTTTCATAGCCCTTGTCCACAAATCTTTCAACGAGATCCCCCGTTTTTGTTCATAATAATCTTCCAATAAATTGCAATTGCGCTTAATTCTAATAAATGGTTCTTTTGGGATGGCCCTTTTTCCATTGCGGATGGTGGCAGCTGTTAAATGGTGACGTGGCAGAATTGGTTGTATGCAGAGCACACCGCCATTCTGCCTGTGCTAGTAAGCACACACTTCATCTTGGTGAAATAATCCATCTTTAACTGCTTGCCGACCTGCCGCCGCCCCCCCTTGCCTCCGAGTACCGTGCGCGTGGCCGGCGGGCACGCACGATAGTTCAGTACAGAGCGAGGACCGAGAAGCTATGTGTGTAAACACAAAGCTCTCGTTCCTGTCAGCGGGGGAAACGCTGATCTTCTGTTCATACAATGTATGAACAGAAGATCAGTGATTTCCCCTAGTGGGTCCCATCCCCCCCATACAGTTAGAACACACCCGGGAACACACTTAACCCCTTCCCCGCCCCCTAGTGTTAACCCCTTCACTGCCAATGGCATTTTTATAGTAATCCAACGCATTTTTATAGCATTGATCGCTATAAAAATGCCAATGGTCCCAAAAATGTGTCAAGTGTCCACTATAATATCGCAGTACCGAAAGAAAACGCTGATCGCCGCCATTACTAGTAAAAAAAAAATATTAATAAAAATGCCATTAAAACTACCCCCTATTTTGTAAACGCTATAACTTTTGCGCAAACTAATCAATAAACGCTAATTGCGATTTTTTTTGGTGAAAAATATGTAGAAGAATACGTATCGGCCTAAACTAAGGAAAAAGAATGTTTTTTTTATATCTTTTTTTGGGGATATTTATTATAGCAAAATGTAAAAAATATTGATTTTTTTTCAAAATTGTCGCTCTATTTTTGTTTATAGCGCAAACAATAAAAACCGCAGAGATGATCGAATACCACCAAAAGAAAGCTCTATTTGTGGGAAAAAAAGGACGCCAATTTTTTTGGGGAGCCACGTCGCACAACCGCGCAATTGTCAGTTAAAGCGACGCAGTGCCGAATCACAAAAAGTGCTCTGGTCATTGGGCAGCAAAATGGTCCAGGGGTTAAGTTGTTAAGCTAAAAGGTTCACTCACCATGCATTCGGTCTGCCATTCATTCAATAACCAAACATCACCATCTTGTTCTCAGTTTGCCATCACAGCCATTATTAGGCTGCCCAGCTCCTCACGGCTCCTTTTATTCTCACAAACAGGAAGTGCTTGCTGCTAATCACCTCCCCCATGGGAGTGGTCATCACAGGATGTCCCCCTCCACACAGAAAGCACCATATAAGGACATCCCTCTAACAGGATGTCCTATACAATGAATACATTCATTGGAAACAAAAGTATCACAAAACAGGAAGTGATGGCCCCAACAGCCAATCACTTCCCTTAATACAAAATCACATGACAGGAAATGACACAGAAAAGGGGAGGGCACTCAAAGAAAGGCAGGGGGAGGAAGTGCACACACCCCATTTTATTCAGCATGGATCCCATTCGGATATTGTTCAAAGTAAAATGATATCTAAATTAAGATCATTCTACTTGTTCTTACAGGCTTGAGACAATCTGTGGGGACACTGCCACTGCTGTTGTCAATGTACGGTACAAGTACAGTGGTTGACCGCGATATTGTGTCAATCTCGCTCCCTTTCTCGGCAAGATTGAGCACTTGCGAGCCCCATCGCGGGAGCCAGCGCCGAGCTGGCTTGCCGCGATGGAGACAAAGCCGTCATAGAAGCGACGGGGATCCGATGCGGATTCCCGCCAATTCTACACGTGGGCGGAGTTTGTTATGAATCCTGAGAAGGAAGTCCCCGCCGGATTTTAAGAAAAAATCCGGCATGGGTTCCCCCCTCAGGAGCATAACGGCCCTTAGGTCTGGTATGGGTTGTAAGGAGACCCCCCTACGCTGAAAAAACGGCGTGGGGGTCCCCCCACAATCCATACCAGACCCGTATCCAAAGCACGTCGGCCGGCCGGTCAGGAAGGGAGTGGGGGCGAGCGAGCGCCCCCCCCTCCTGAGCCGTACCAGGCAGCATGCCCTCAACATGGGGGGGTCAGGTGCTCTGGGGCAGGGGCGCACTGCGGCCCCCCCACCCCAGAGCACCCTGTCCCCATGTTGATGAGGACAGGGCCCCTTCCCGACAACCCTGGCCGTTGGTTGTCGGGGTATGCGGGCGGGAGGCTTATCGGAATCTGGAATCCCCTTTAATAAGGGGGCCCCCAGATACCGGCCCCCCACCCTAAGTGAATGAGTATGGGGTACATTGTACCCCTACCCATTCACCTGGAGGCAAAGTGTAAACACAAATAAACCACACAGGGTATTGAAATATTTTATTAGTTGGCCGCCGGGGGGGGGGTTTGTATGATCGCTTTTATAAAAGCGCCCCCCTCCGGCGGGCTTCTGCGGGGGGGGTGGGTGCCGCTGTTCTTCGCCGCCGTCTGGTTCTCTTCCGCCGCCGGGGGGGGCGCTTTGATAAAAGCGCCCACCACCCGGCGGGCTTCCTTCGACATCTTCGGCGGCGGGGGGTGTCTTCTCCCACTCTCCGGTGTCTTCTCCCACTCTCCGGGGTCTTCTCCGGGGGTCTTCTCCGCTCTCCGGGGGTCTTCTTCTTCAGGACTCGCCGCCGCTATCTTCGTGTGTTAGCTCAATTACTAGCGGCGGCGAGTCCCCTCTTCTGTGACGGCGTCTTCTTCTCTTCTCCAGATGTTGACGCGACGTTTCCTTCCGCTGTTATGGCTGGCGCACGGCTCGCAGCGAGTTATAAAGACCTGTCTTGTGACGTCGCAGATCCGGTAGGTACCACGTGCTACTGCAACATCACAAGACAGGCCTATGTAACTCGCTGCGAGCCGCGCGCCAGCCATAACAGCGGAAGGAAACGTTGCGTCAACATCTGGAGAAGAGAAGAAGAAGACGACGTCACAGAAGAGGGGACTCGCCGCCGCTAGTAATTGAGCTAACACACGAAGATAGCGGCGGCGAGTCCTGAAGAAGAAGACCCCCGGAGAGCGGAGAAGACCCCCGGAGAAGACCCCGGAGAGTGGGAGAAGACACCGGAGAGTGGGAGAAGACACCCCCCGCCGCCGAAGATGTCGAAGGAAGCCCGCCGGGTGGTGGGCGCTTTTATCAAAGCGCCCCCCCCGGCGGCGGAAGAGAACCAGACGGCGGCGAAGAACAGCGGCACCCACCCCCCCGCAGAAGCCCGCCGGAGGGGGGCGCTTTTATAAAAGCGATCATACACACCCCCCCCCCGGCGGCCAACTAATAAAATATTTCAATACCCTGTGTGGTTTATTTGTGTTTACACTTTGCCTCCAGGTGAATGGGTAGGGGTACAATGTACCCCATACTCATTCACTTAGGGTGGGGGGCCGGTATCTGGGGGCCCCCTTATTAAAGGGGATTCCAGATTCCGATAAGCCTCCCGCCCGCATACCCCGACAACCAACGGCCAGGGTTGTCAGGAAGGGGCCCTGTCCTCATCAACATGGGGACAGGGTGCTCTGGGGTGGGGGGGCCGCAGTGCACCCCCTGCCCCAGAGCACCTGACCCCCCCATGTTGAGGGCATGCTGCCCCGGTACGGCTCAGGAGGGGGGGGCGCTCGCTCCCACTCCCTTCCTGACCGGCCGGCCGGCGTGCTTTGGATACGGGTCTGGTATGGATTGTGGGGGGACCCCCACGCCGTTTTTTCGGCGTAGGGGGTCTCCTTACAACCCATACCAGACCTAAGGGCCCGTTATGCTCCTGAGGGGGGAACCCATGCCGGATTTTTATTTAAAATCCGGCGGGGACTTCCTTCTCAGGATTCATAACAAACTCCGCCCACGTGTAGAATTGGCGGGAATCCGCGTCGGATCCCTGTCGCTTCTATTACGCACTCGCTGGAATGTGCTTTTACTATTCCAGCGAGTGCGAGATGTCGGCAGCCTGTCGCAGAGAATCAGCGCAATGCTGTCGTGCTAAAAACACATTCTCGGCGGCAGGCACTGTACACCGACAAGGCAGATATCAATGTCCTCTCACACAGATATGTATCCATAAGGGGATAACAAAGTCCGCAAGAGAGATATAACAGGTTTCTCTCGTTATGCGGACTTCGCTTCTCTAATGTGTATAGTCATTGGAAAGCGAGCAGTCCAGCGCATTGCACTTGATATCTACAATCCAATAAATGCCCCCCCCACACACACACACACACAAAACGTTTCAATCCCATAAGAAGGTTTTCATACTGACCGTTTTTACCGCTGGTCTCGATTCAACCCAAGTGCGCTCTGCTAGAGTGCTCCTCGATTGTCATCTGTCTCCCTGTGTCTGATGTTTAATCTATAAAACACACGTCCTGGAATAAAATGTCCACAACACTGCACAGGCCCGCCAAAAATAGCCGAAGATGTAGATCCGAGAGTCGGCTCTACGCGGCGCATGCGTAATGACTATAACAAGTCGCACGTGCCCGATGTTAGTGCTACTCTGCAACGGGGCGGGGGTGATTTTAGCAATCAAGTACACGTCTTAGCGGAGTATGTTAGAATAAATGGAGGGCGGCTTTTACAATGTTGATGGGCGGGTTTTGCAATGTTGATGGGAGGGTTTTGCAATGTTGATGGGCGGGTTTTCCAATGTTGATGGGCGGGCTTTGCAATGTTGATGGGCGGGCTTTGCAATGTTGATGGGCGGGCTTTGCAATGTTGATGAGAGGGTTTTGCAATGTTGATGAGAGGGTTTTGCAATGTTGATGAGAGGGTTTTGCAATGTTGATGAGAGGGGTTTTGCAATGTTGATGAGAGGGTTTTGCAATGTTGATGGGCGGGTTTTGCAATGTTGATGGGAGGTTTTTGCAATGTTGATGAGAGGGTTTTGCAATGTTGATGAGAGGGTTTTGCAATGTTGATGAGAGGGTTTTGCAATGTTGATGAGAGGGTTTTGCAATGTTGATGGGCGGGTTTTGCAATGTTGATGAGAGGGTTTTGCAATGTTGATGAGAGGGTTTTGCAATGTTGATGAGAGGGTTTTGCAATGTTGATGGGAGGGTTTTGCAATGTTGATGGGCGGCTTTTGCAATGTTGATGGGCGGCTTTTGCAATGTTGATGAGAGGGTTTTGCAATGTTGATGGGCGGCTTTTGCAATGTTGATGAGAGGGTTTTGCAATGTTGATGGGCGGGTTTTGCAATGTTGATGGGCGGGTTTTGCAATGTTGATGAGAGGGTTTTGCAATGTTGATGGGCGGCTTTTGCAATGTTGATGGGCGGGTTTTGCAATGTTGATGGGAGGGTTTTGCAATGTTGATGAGAGGGTTTTTGCAATGTTGATGGGCGGCTTTTGCAATGTTGATGAGAGGGTTTTGCAATGTTGATGAGAGGGTTTTGCAATGTTGATGAGAGGGTTTTGCAATGTTGATGAGAGGGTTTTGCAATGTTGATGAGAGGGTTTTGCAATGTTGATGGGCGGGCTTTGCAATGTTGATGGGAGGGTTTTGCAATGTTGATGAGAGGGTTTTGCAATGTTGATGAGAGGGTTTTGCAATGTTGATGAGAGGGTTTTGCAATGTTGATGAGAGGGTTTTGCAATGTTGATGAGAGGGTTTTGCAATGTTGATGAGAGGGTTTTGCAATGTTGATGGGCGGGTTTTGCAATGTTGATGGGCGGGCTTTGCAATGTTGATGGGAGGGTTTTGCAATGTTGATGAGAGGGTTTTGCAATGTTGATGGGCGGGTTTTGCAATGTTGATGGGCGGGTTTTGCAATGTTGATGAGAGGGTTTTGCAATGTTGATGAGAGGGTTTTGCAATGTTGATGGGCGGGTTTTGCAATGTTGATGGGCGGGCTTTGCAATGTTGATGGGAGGGTTTTGCAATGTTGATGAGAGGGTTTTGCAATGTTGATGGGCGGGTTTTGCAATGTTGATGGGCGGGTTTTGCAATGTTGATGGGCGGGTTTTGCAATGTTGATGGGCGGGTTTTGCAATGTTGATGGGCGGGTTTTGCAATGTTGATGGGCGGGTTTTGCAATGTTGATGGGCGGGTTTTGCAATGTTGATGGGCGGGTTTTGCAATGTTGATGAGAGGGTTTTGCAATGTTGATGAGAGGGTTTTGCAATGTTGATGGGCGGGCTTTGCAATGTTGATGGGAGGGTTTTGCAATGTTGATGAGAGGGTTTTGCAATGTTGATGGGCGGGCTTTGCAATGTTGATGAGCGGGTTTTGCAATGTTGATGAGCGGGTTTTGCAATGTTGATGAGAGGGTTTTGCAATGTTGATGGGCGGGTTTTGCAATGTTGATGGGAGGGTTTTGCAATGTTGATGGGCGGGTTTTGCAATGTTGATGGGCGGGCTTTGCAATGTTGATGAGAGGGTTTTGCAATGTTGATGGGAGGGTTTTGCAATGTTGATGGGAGGGTTTTGCAATGTTGATGGGAGGGTTTTGCAATGTTGATGGGCGGGCTTTGCAATGTTGATGAGAGGGTTTTGCAATGTTGATGAGAGGGTTTTGCAATGTTGATGGGAGGGTTTTGCAATGTTGATGGGAGGGTTTTGCAATGTTGATGGGCGGGCTTTGCAATGTTGATGGGAGGGTTTTGCAATGTTGATGGGAGGGGTTTTGCAATGTTGATGGGAGGGTTTTTGCAATGTTGATGGGAGGGTTTTTGCAATGTTGATGGGAGGGTTTTTGCAATGTTGATGGGAGGGTTTTGCAATGTTGATGGGAGGGTTTTGCAATGTTGATGGGAGGGTTTTGCAATGTTGATGGGAGGGTTTTTGCAATGTTGATGGGAGGGTTTTTGCAATGTTGATGGGAGGGTTTTTGCAATGTTGATGGGCGGGTTTTTGCAATGTTGATGAGAGGGTTTTTGCAATGTTGATGGGCGGGTTTTTGCAATGTTGATGAGAGGGTTTTTGCAATGTTGATGAGAGGGTTTTTGCAATGTTGATGAGAGGGTTTTTGCAATGTTGATGAGAGGGTTTTTGCAATGTTGATGAGAGGGTTTTTGCAATGTTAATGGGCGGCATTTGCACAAACTATTTAACTCACACAAAAGAGGCAGTATTTTAAAATAATGAACAGAGATAAGGGCGGGTAGTTCAATGTTGATGGCCAATTTCAATACTTGTCATAGGTTATTTTTATTATGCTTATGACTTGACCCCTTCACCGTAGAATGGCTACAGAGGATGCATTTAAACATTTGTTATGTATGGTGTTTATCGTTATTATGCTTATGACTTAACCCCATTGCAAAACCCGCCCTGCATTTGTTTTAACACCCCGCTAAGACGTGTACTTTATTGCTTTACCCTTGCAGAGTAGCACTAGCATTGGGAGCATGCGGCATGTGTTAGACTTATTGCTCAGCCGCCGCGTAGAGCTCACTCTCAGCTCTACATCTTCGGTGGCTCGGTTGAGGTTCGTACTGCGCAAGCACCGCACAGGGGGGGTCCTTATCCGCCGGGGGACCTTCATCTGCAGAATGCAGGCTCCCCCAAAGGAATAACCTGCATAAGAAGCCACAATCAATTAGTGACCAGCTGTGTCTGCATAACTTAAAAACACATTATAACAGAGTTCTCCAGGCCATGGTTCTCCTGCAGCCCAAAGTCTGACAGTGTAATTAAAACTCAAACCCCAGGGCTGAAATCTAGGAAATGGGCTATGCTCTTGGCAAGCAGAAACTATGTACATAAGAGATGCATATATATCACCCTTGTCTTCAGTACGCCTATCAAGAGGGACCTCCCTTGATTACAGACAGTAACATTCTGCAGAACATCACATCAGGGTCTGAGATGTTGAGAAATTCATCATCTTTTTAGGCAGAGGTTTGTGAATTTTTTTTTCATTTCGTCAAATTAAATGATCAAAATACTTCAATAGGAAAGAGAAAAAAAAACCTGGAGTGAGACATTAACCACTAGAGACCTGCGCTGTAGACGAAAGACATCCACAGCGCGGCACTCAACTGCCTGGATGTCCTTCTATTTACATTACAAAAACTGTGCCCAGCATGTCACATGATGACGATGCGCGTGCCTGGCGCCCGCGATGTCCGCCAGGTACCTGCGATCGGCAGTGACAAGGCAGGGACGTGGATCTCGGTGTGTAAACACAGAGCTCCATGTCCTGTCAGGGAGAGAGGAGACCGATGCTGTGTCCCTTATACATAGGGACACAGATCGGTCACCTCCCCCCATCAGTCCTCTCCCCCTACAGTAAGAATCACTTCCAGGAAATACATTTAACCCCTTCCTCGCCCCCCCCCCAGTGTTAACCCCTTCCCTGCCAGTCACATTTATACAGTAATCCGTGCATATTTATAGCTGTATAAATGTGAATGGTCCCAAACTAGTGTCAAAAGTGTCCGATATGTCCGCCGCAATATTGCAGGCCTGACAAAAATAGCAGATCACCACCATTACTAGTAGTAAAACTTTGGCCCATCCCCGACGAAGTCAGTTACGACGAAACGTACGTAGGAGTGGCCTGAACTTGCGTGGAACGTCATCACGTTTACGGAGAGACACACAGAGACCAGCTGATAGGATTCAAACGGATGAAACGCTGCTTTCTGTTTGTACCATGCCGTTTTAACTCAGCCTAATTGTAAGTGCAACCAAACTTTTATTAAACCCGCTTTTCTACAGTACTTCACTATGGAGTGTTTTTGTTTATCTTTTCACCATCTATGAGCTTTAATTTCCCATGTGCTGGGTACTGTTGCTGAGGATCTGCCCCTTCATTCACCCGCTGGAGAGAGTGTGATTGGGAAGACTATAACCATCCCTGTGCCTTACTGACCGCTGCTCTAACGGTCAGGGGATTCGGTAAGGAGGCTACATCTCACTACACGGGTGTCCCCTCTGGTGGAAGAAGATATTTTTGTGCACTTCCGTTCACTTCCCAACATCATCACCTACCTTTTTTTTTTTTTTTACGTTTTTAAATGGTTTTTATTGAAGATTAAAAGGTGTACAACACATTGCAAAAAACAATACAAATGAATTGGCTGGTTGCCCCTTTCAGGCGAGGCAGATCAGTAGTAGTGTACAGAGTAGAAACATGTCATACATTAGATAACATTTGGTACACAGTTTAACAGTGTTCTTAGATAACAAACAGAAAAATCGCTGCCAAGCGTTAGAGAAAGTGATAAGTAAGCATTATGCGGTGCCGTAGTGCAGTATTAATCTTGGCCAGTAAACTATAGGAGGGGGTTGACATAAGGGGTCCTCAATCAGGGGTCTACCGAAACCAGCAGTCATAGACAGACTAAGAAATGTAGGGATTTACTGACAGGCGGACAGACTGACGCTCGATTCCTTTGATAACGGATCGCAAATGCGGAGGCGACCGCTTCAGTTTGTGTAAGCAGTCAACCCAGGGGGAGGGTATCTTGGGTTCACAGGAGCCAACTAGATGCGAAAGAAGGGGGGGGGGGGCTAAAGAGCCAGCTTTAAAAAAGAAAACTTTTTTTTTTTTTTTTTTAATTAGATAAGAAGCAGCTCTGCAAATCTCGGGGAGACACGAAAATGGATCCAGCAGGCCCAAGTTTTCCAATAAGGTGTTAGGTTGTCTTTAGCCTGATGGATCATGTCCTCCATCTCGGCTATTTTGTTAATTCTCAATAACCAATCTGACATTTTCGAAGGGGCAGGCTGTCTCCAGTACATGGGTATACATTGTTTTGCTGCGTTGAGCATATGAAGTACTAGGGAGCGTTTATAGGTAGACTGTGGTAATGTCGTGTGATGAAGCAAGAATTGAGCTGGGGTGAAGTCTAGCGAGTATGTGGTAATTTGGGCGATCGTTTCGCGTACTTTTTCCCAGAAAGGCTGAATCAATGCACAGTTCCACCATTTATGGAGTTGAGATCCTCGTACCGTGTAGCATCTCCAACACAGTGGTGAGACTGTCGGATGAAATATGTGCAATCTAATCACCTACTTTATTACTACTTTAGACTTTAATATACATATATTTTTTTGATATAACATCGGTTTCAACGTTCGGTTTATATCATCCTTTACACTGTTTTGTTTTTTGGAATTTCACAGTTTCTTATTCAATTGGTTTATTATCACTGATCACTTTAGCGATGTACCTTTTTTGGATTTTTTATAAATCTCTTCCCTATTTTGCAAGCGCTATAACTTTTGCGCAAACCAATCAATGTTCCCTTATTGCAAATTTTTTTCATTTTTTTTTACCAAAAATATGTAATACGTATCGGCCTAAATTGAGGAAAAAAATTGAATATTATTATAACAAAGTAAAAAAATATTGTTTTATTTTTTTCAAAATTTTCTGTCTTTTTTTTTTTTTGTTGTTTATAGCGCAAAAAAAAAAACCGCAGAGATTATAAAATACCACCAAAAGAAAGCTCTATTCATGGGGAAAAAATTATAAAATTCAAATATAATTTGGGTACAGTGATGTCATTCAAAATGCGTCTGCGCTAAAAATTGGTCTGGGTGGGAGGGGGGTTTAAATGTCTAAAGGCACTACTGCAAAAATTAAAATATTGAAGTAAATAATATTTATTGAAAACACATATAAATAGTACAAAAGTGTGGATACATAAAAATTTGCAATACAGGTATGGATTCTTAAAACCAACGCGTTTCGGAAAACAGGGTTTTTCTTCCTTCATCAAGGTAGTGTCTCGCTACCCCCACAGGAGCCGCTGGTTAGATTTGGGATTGGCGTGTTACCGTTGTAGCATGTCTAGGGGTATGATGAAAGTAGATGATGTGAGCAATAATAGAATGTCCAAACAGCAAGATGTCGTTTTCTGTGCTTTTATTCTTGTGCCTAACATGGCAACAGGTAACTTCAGGTGAACAGAGGAAAGATGGTGAAAGAAGAAGTTGCAGATTCAGGCCTAAGTTATGCAGAAGAAGTCCTGCTTCAATAATACCCTTTTTATACGTTGCCACTCCAGCCGGAGCAGGTGTAGCGTACCCGGACAGTCTCTATCACAGAACTGGCAGCCGGAGTATCACTCGGAACCCTGAGAAGGAAAACAAGCCTTTGCCACAGACTTGGCTCAATGGAAATAGGAGTGGTGCCTCTGCTCTGGAATGCGACTTGATGGAGCGATTCCTTCTCAGTAAAGCAAATGTCTGAATTATCTTCAGATAGTTCTTGACTTTAAGGTTACAGACTAACAGGTTGCCATACAAACAAACTCCCAGTGTCCGGTCACCTCGATCCCCGATGGCTTGTCTATGTCTAGGCTCTATTGGATCACCTGCCTCCGGGCTCTCCTCAGACTGACTCCTCACTGAACAGGACAACTCGCTTAGGATCTTCTCATAGAAGTGGGGACCCAGTAAGTCACTAGGGCCCCTCTGTGGCTTTGGTTGCTCCGGACCATGAGGGCCCAGAGTTAGGAACTCCGTGTAGCACGTGCGCCCCGGCCTGGTAGGCCATCTTGCTGGGGCCTGTGACGTGCCCACACCCTAAAGGTGGGTGCCCCCCCGATCCAATCTCGAACTCCTGACGCCAAGGTTGCACCCTCCAGAAGTACCCTCCCCCAGAAGTATCCTCCTCTGATTGGCTGCTGACAAGAAGGCGGCTCCCACTGGTCTCCACTGCTGCCATCTGTCGCTCCAACATGGAAAGGCATCTTTGGAACACAGAATGAAGCAACAGCACAGCTCAGCACTAAACTAACATAACTCACACTGATGAGAGCTAAGTAATTCTCTCATCTCCCTCTAAATTGAAACGGTGTCCGTACTTAGTTCTTAAAAATAAAAAATAAAGGCAGCAGCACTGGTGGGATAACACACAAAAAAAATAATGTAAAGGCAGCCAATATAGGAATTAAGTGAAAATTGAATTGAAAAATTCACTAATATCAATTTGCATTGAAAGATTGACATCTGGGGGCTGAAATGCCAAAAACGGTGCACAAAAATAAAAGTGCAGAAAAAATTCATTAAAAAAATGTCCAATTGTGTGTATAGAGGTAAATATGGCAAATGAATATTCTCAAAGTAATATGCCAATAATTTACATCTGGCAAATCAAACCACAAAATGATTGATATCACAAAAAATAAACACCAATAACCAAATGAATAGTGTCCAATGAATGCAGATATGATGATCAATGGAATGACAGTTGAATACACTTCACCCGGTGATATATAAAAAACAGAAGGTGCCCACCACCTTAAAGGGTCACTAAAGGAATTTTTTTTTTTTTAGCTAAATAGCTTCCCTTACCTTACTGCAGTACTGATTTCATGTCCTTATTGTTTGTTTTTGCTTTGAAGTTGCTGTAATCCTGCTCTGTTCTCCACACTTCCTGCTTGTCTGTTTCCTTATAAGCACCATACTGGGAGCTTTCTCACGGTGGTCTGAGCTGTCATTACTGTGTGTCTAAAACTTCCCAGAACCAATCAGATTCATTTTAAAAACAAAACACTGCCCTGGATTTGTTTGTTTTTGTTCTGTGTTTCTATTTCTACTTTGCAGAAACATGAAGCCAGTTCAAAAGTGAAACAAGCCTGCATGCACATTATATGATTGATTTTTTATCTATTTTTAATCATTTTGAAAAGGAATCGGTTAACTTATATGTCTCTATACCCTGTAAACATTCATTTCAGCAAAAAATTTTTTTTCCTTTAGTGACCCTTTAATTAAGATGTCCGCTTACCAGAGGCAAGCCAAAAGACGCGGTTGCTATAGCCCAACCGTGGCCTTTAGTTTGCACGTGGAAATGATAGGATTACACCAGGAACCAAGTTGACATTAGGAATGAAGATCAAGGTTAGATTGTACTCGATCACAAGGTCCGTACATTCAATGCAGAGAAAGAAGCACAGACCATAGTGTATTACTGTAATAAAGGTTTAATAAAAGTATAAAAGTAGAACACTTCCATCAATAGATTTAAAATTTGCATAAGAATTATCCGGCTGGCAAGATACAGAAGCCTATTGTCCTCTGCTACAGCGTGGTGATGTCAGAGCGTCGCAGCCATACGCGTTTCGTCACAGCAGACGTCGCTTGGTATACATAAAAAATAGTTTTAACGTTTTTTTTTAACAAAACAACGTTGCTTTATTGTTGTCATGTAGGAGAGTTACACAGCATATCCATTGATACAAATCAGAGCATGGTAGTTATGCATGTACAGGTAAAAAAAAAAACAAAAAAACAGTGTGCAGCAAAACATGCATCTGAATTTCATAATCATAGGAACAGAAATACACAGTAGTTATATTCTAAACAGTTGTCCCTAAACACTATCGTGCTATCTTTTAGTGTTTTTTTTTTCTTTCCCCAAAAAAACAAGTTTGAAAAATAGCTGGGCAAATATCGTGTAACATAACAAGTTGCAAAGACCACCATTTTATTCCATAGTTGCAAAGTAAAGAAAAGATTTTTGAGGGGATTATAGCGTTGCCGAGTAAAATACAGAACAATATAGAAACTAAATTAAAAGAAGACAAAAATGTATTAATTGCAGCAAAGACAGCAAAACATGCTAAGGAATATATATTAGAGGATGAATGTAGAACAATTTCCCGACATGTTTCACCAAGTCTTTGGCTTCTTCATAGCAGTGTAATTCATACAATATAATGCATTCTACAGAAAATAAAAATACATTTAATTAAACACAACAATTTAATCAGAGAACAGCTGGAGAACAGAGAATGACCAAAATAAATTAGGGTCCAAAATATGGTGAAATCTAAAATCTAATACGATTCAACATACCCAAGGAACAAGGATCGAGCCTGAAAAGATGCCCACGGGTCATGGTATAGGGACACCAACCCTAGTGTAACTGCAGGGGACTATTACTCAAATTCTGGAAGGCAAAAAACAAATTATGATAAGTAGGGGTTAATCGCCATGAAAAAAAATAATACCTACCTAATATATTTGAGTATCAAAATAGTGGGGTGCACAAAGAACTGCCAAGATGCATAGATCGTTGGTAAACGGCAGGAAATAACAACACACACAACAGGTCAATACAAGTTTCTTCTTCAATGCTTAACATAGACTGTTGAGATGCTAATTAAGTCTGCTACTGGGGTGATGTAATTTGGATTTTGGTAGCCAGCCTGGCTGGCTATTATGGGATGTTAAAGTGTCTTGCTGTGATTGCTTTCTGTGTCCATTGTGCCAATTAGGTCTGCTTCTAAGATATTTCATTGTGTATGCTAATGACATTGTTTTGTGTGAAGAATCTATTGATGATAGAGATGTGTTGTGAGTTAGCACCCTCTAAAGGTCAGACGTCTGTGCATTGTGTATCCGGTGGGAATTGTTTATTGTCGGAGACGGGACGTCTGGTGAATGACTAATAATTAACTCACCTGAATGTCATTGTCTAAGAGAGTTTGTATTAAGTTCCTTGTGTAGTGTGGTGGGTGGAGTTGATTCATTGTTCACTTGGGGTCTAAAACTGTATATAACCAGCTGAGTTTATCATTTTGAAACTAGAGAACAGAGCTTGTGAGTCTCGTTATTCTGGAAAATGGAATGGGTCATGTCTGCTAGTTTGTTGGAGTGTCTGCTAAGCTGTCTTGGGTTGATGGAAGATCATAACCGGTGTTGAACATTACAAATCTGAATTTTTTTTTATAAATAAAACATAGAAACAAAAGGCTGATTAGGAACATATTTGCTCCTCTCAGTCTCAATAGCAACAAACAAAGGGGGAAATGGAGAACTGAAAGTTGAAAAATATGTACCTGCATTAAGAAGTAGCAGCTAATGTGCGCCCCATCAGGGAAGCCAGCAATTGAAGCTGGCTTAGCCTGTTTAAATAGCCCCTCTGCCGCCCGGCGCCAGTGTACGAAAGGTGGCCAACGTGAGCCCCGAAAGAGCCTACAAGTCCCATACAGCCTTGCGTCAACAAGGCGTGACGCGACCGGTCACGTCATGTAGACAATCCACCAATGAAGTGGACGACAGACTAGGCATGGAGGGGAGATGTTGTGGCAACACAGGGCGGGGCCAAAGGCGGGCAGAGTGTCAAAGACTACAATGTCCTTGGGTGTCCATGCAGCTACTGGTAGGTGTCCTGACATGGAACCAGGGACAAAAAACAGGCCAAAACAGTGCATCCAGGGCATGATGGATATATGACTACCAAAACAGCTACAAGGTTTGCATATAGGATGTAACAAAGGACCCAAACAGAATCGGACATGACCAGGGGTCCAGCGGCTCGGGCACTACAGATATAAAAGATGATACAAGACAAAGAGTAATGTTAACAACAATAATTATGATGTACATTTTGTAAATAGAAGCACAGTCATCAAAACGTAACAAGAAAGAAACAATAAAAAAATACAATACAATTAACTTTTTAAATAGTGGAGAAAAAATTATTAGTTATGGGGGAAGTAAAGAAGATCATTCCAGCGGATCCATAGAGGGAAATTGGGATCAAACGGTGGGAAAGGTATTGTAGGGCAACAATGCAGGATACAGTCAAGCAATGGAGTCCAGACGAATAAGAAACCACAAAAAATAAAAAATAAATATAATAATAAAAGCGGCTTACAGAAAAGACTTCTAATGTATTCATTGAGCCCAGGATATCTCACAGCGTCAAGGCTATGTATCCATCCTGTCTCAAGCTGCAAGAGAGCCACGTCTATGCTTCCTCCCCAAACATGTAATGGTACATGTTTGAGGGCATAGAATTGTAGCAAAGTCGCATCATAGTCATGTTGACATCCAACATGTCTATTTAAAGCAGTAGTGGTAAGTTTCTTATAATCTCTAATCCTCTTAAAGAATGGTCTTTTTGTTTTCCCAATGTAAAAGCAACCGCACTGACAGAGGGCTAAGTAAACCACCCCTATAGTTTTGCAGGTAACATGACATGCGGAGGACTGATCCTAGTGACCTTTGTGCAAACCATACCCCTTACCCAGAACCCACAACTACCAAAGGTAACACGGACTATGCTGTGGAGAAAATTGGCCTTATTTATTTAACTAATAAAATTTAATATAAAATTTAATATAAATAACACTATAAATAACTTTTAAATAACCATATAAAACTATAACACTTGGTGGTCCAAAGACCACACCTCAAACCTGGACACTGGGACAAAATTCCTCCCTAGGCCTCAGTCGCACAGCACCGACTCGGAGGCAGTATGACCGTCCACAGTGACCTACGAACTTTAACCCCTTCCTGGTTAACCCGCGTCAACCGGAAGGTACATAATAACTCCCATACCACGTATGGGTACAACCTTTCCTACCTCAACTTTAAAACCTGTTCTAGTCTTTCGGAGACCCCAAAAAAACGCCACAGCTCACAAGAATAAAGCCTTATTCTTGAGAGCACTGCCACACACTCAAAGCCCTCTGTATACCCTCCTGCAGGCCCAAGACCCATAAGGCGATGCCGACATCATTGAGATGAACCCCATCTCTGCGCAGGTAACGCCATGTATCCACCTCTAGCTCCCTGTGGCGTACAACCAACCCACCGTTCCTAACAAAGAACCTGCCCATTTCCTTTTTGACTTTGACCCGGGCCTTATTGATCTTTTCCACCAACCAAGCCCACCTCCAAGACATTCTACCCACCATGTGCGACCATACCAGAATCATGTTAGAAAATAGAGAGCGCAACCTGAGGAAGTCACATTTTACATCTCTAATAAATTGATGCATTGATCGGGCCCCCATGTCGTTGCCACCCGCGTGAATTACCAACACGTCTGGCGCTCTGTCCAGGCGCAAAAACCGCACGACTTCTGGCAGGACCCCGCTCCATACCATTCCCGGGACCCCAATCCATCTGACCTGAGCTTCATTTGCGGGTATGCCTAGTTTTCTCCCATTGGGCCGAACATCAAGCCCGTCTGGCCCCCCAAAACACGTACGAGTGGCCCAGGATCCATACTAAGCCACTCTCAACACCTGAAAAACATCAACAGAAACACACAAATCCCAACCCTCTACCGTACCTCCTGATGTCCCAAATTACACATGCAATAAGTGTGGGCGAATATACAACCGAAATCTATTCGAGTTCCACCGCCCGATCCTCTTCACTAACTCGGCATTCAGACCAGCCCGGGCGGCTTCAGTGGCAGCCTTGATCCGGAACGAATGCGACGCATACTCCCTTGGATCAAACCCTGCCCCCTTCAAACACTGTCGGAAAATGGTGACAAATTGAAATCTAGACAGCGCCGAGCCGTCTTGGTGCATCAAAAATGACCCCGCCAGTCCAGGACGCATGGAACAAAATGCTTTCACCGCCTGTACAGGACAAATTTTCGCTCCGGGAATGTCAAACAACTGGAGGCGCACTCCCTTACCCCTCTGATCAGTTTTAGACCTACGCACCCAAACTCCCAACTCCCCCTCCTTACATTCCACATCTTGGACCAACAAACCTCAGTGCACCCCTCTGGAGGAACTCACCAGTTCTCCCACCCTCAGTGTCCCGAAAAATGCCAACGCAAAAGCGGCCCTGAAAAGCGCGCACTCGTAGCTTGATGAGCACACAGAATGCAACTGCAGGAAAAGGGTCTGCAGCATCCCAAACGAAACTGGCCATCTGTGATCTGCCGTCTTACAACCTTTTCTGTACCCCTTAACCCAAAATTCCTTAGTGTAGTCCACCATCCCGTGCCACTTAAAAAAAAACGCCAAACCCGCCAACAGCCGATCAATTGCTGAAACCGAAACCCCTTGCTCCATTTTCACAGTAAGAAAACATAGCACCGCAATGCCTGCTTCCCGCCGCATTGGGGCGATGCGCAATCCCAGGGCCAAATCCTCCCATTCCTTCAATAGCTTGGAGTAGGCCCTCCAGGTAGCCTCGCTCACCGACCGCTGGATCCACAATGCTGCGCTGTCAAAACAATGTCCCACATCCAGTCAGGACAGGGAACTCTGTGTTGCTCTGCTGTTGGTGCCAACTCCCGGAACCTGTCCCACTGAAAACGAGACAAAGCGTCAGCCAAAGTGTTCTCGACCCCCGGAAGGTGTACAGCATACATGAAAACATTCAAGTGCAAACATCTTATAACCAGATGACGCAGCAAGCTCACCACCGGCGAGGACGCCGCCGACATGCGATTCACCACCTGTACTACACCCAAGTTGTCGCAGTTGAATCGCACTTTCAAATTTCTCAGAGACTCGCCCCAAAGCTTGATCGCCAAAACTATCGGGAAGAGCTCAAGGAGTACAAGGTTCTTCAAGAACCCTGCCTCCTGCCACCTGTGAGTCCAAGCCTCCACACTCCACTTACCTTGGCAAAACGCTCCATACCCAGTAGAACCCGCGGTGTCCGTAAACCGATCCAAGTCAAAGTTACTCACAGACCCCATCATCCACAGTGCGTGACCATTAAATGATCCCGGGAAGTTATGCCAGACCCTCAAATCAGCCCTATGCTCTCCCATAAGACTCACAAAATGCTTGGGGTGTCGCACGCCCGCTGTCGCTCCCGACAACCGCCGGCAAAACACCCTGCCCATTGGGATGATCCTGTAGGCGAAGTTTAACTTACCCAAGAGGGACTGCATCGCGTGCAGCTGGATCTTCCGCAGCCCGATGGCACCCCTAACCTTCTCCTTCAACGCTGCCAGTTTCTCCTCCGGAAGCCGGCACTCCATCCTCATCGAATCTAACACAATACCCAAGAAAACAATGGAGGTAGTGGGGCCTTCCGTCTTTTCAGACGCCAACGAAACCCCGAAACGTTCCGCCACGTATTGCAGCGCGCACAGGAACACGGAGCACCTGTTCGACCCAGGAGGGGCAACGCATAGAAAATCATCCAGGTAGTGGATGATGGAACTGAGCCCTGACGCATCGCGGACGACCCACTCTAAGAACGAGCTAAACGTCTCGAACAGCGCGCAAGAGACGGAGCAACCCATGGGCAAACAACAATCCACATAGTATGCCCCGTCCCAAGTGCAGCCCAACAGCCGAAAGCTGTCCGGATGAACCGGCAACAACCGGAAGGCCGACTCAACGTCCGCCTTAGCCATGAGGGCGCCGCGAACGCACCTGCGTACCCAGGACACTGCCACGTCAAAAGATGTGTATGAAACCGCACATTCCTCAGGCACGATGGCGTCATTTACCGAGCCGCGCTTCGGAAATGACAAGTGGTGTATCAAATGGAATTTTCCCGGTTCCTTCTTGTGGACAACCCCCAGTGGGGAAACCACCAAGTCCCGAACTGGAGCCGTAGAAAACGACCCATACGCACAGCTTTTCCGACACCACCGAAGGGTGTAGTAAAGCAGACCTCAAATTTCTCGCTTCCGGGGGAACAACTTAAATAGAACAGGGGATTTTAAAGCCGTTGGCAAAGCCCTCCTCCAACAACTTTGCCGCCTGCCTATCCGGATATCTATAGAGAAAGGGAAGCATCCTTTTCACCCGGACCGGAGTCGCCCCCCTTAACCGTAGCCTCTCCAAGACGGTCCTGTTTCGCTTGAAGCACTTCGACAGGGCGTGGCTGCCACCACATCCTGAACAAGTGTGTTTGAAGCGGCATGATGTGCCGTACTTGCACGTGCCCTCATTGAATTGCCAGCAATAGCCCCAACGCTTGTCAGTCGGCTGTCCTAAGGCTGATGCACCTCCGAACCCGCCTGAAAAAACTGCTGTGGAGCCCTCGCCGCCGTCATCAATGTCATCCACAGGCTGATGTCCTTCTGGTTCCAGCGCAGGGTCGGCCTAAACGCCATCCTTTGACAGAACTGTTCATCATACTCCAACCAGGCTGTCCCTCCATACGTTTGGTAACCCGACCTAATAGCCTCCAAATAAATGAATAAATCCGAACAGTGTTCAGGAGCTTTCTCCCCCACTACGCAGGCCAGAATTGCAAACGCCTGCAACCAATTGGTGAACGTGAGGGGGATAAGGCGATACCGCCGTCTCTCCTCGTCTTCCTTCTTATTCAATTCCGGCTTACCCTTAGTAAACTTACATTTTTCCAGAGGGAGTAGAGTGAACATTTCCACGTACTCCCCTTTCCAGATCTTTTCCCTGACCTCCGCTTTCAAATGAGCCCCAAGGGTAGCCTCGAAGCAGATATACAGCTCACTTTGGGCAGCGTCGGCCAGCCTGACCGCGTCCTTGTCGCTCACCGCTTCAGGAACACTCCTGGGCGCAGATGTCCCCGCTACCACCGTAGCCAATACCCCCGTCGTTGCACACAGAGCCACACTTAAGGGGCCCTGGACCACCATAGTCCCCAAGGACCCTCCTGCAGCCTGGTCGGACCCGCCCCTGTGGGGACCATGCCACCACCGGAGAGGACATACCACCAGCGCCTGGATCGAACCTTCTGACCAGATCCCGTAACCCGTCCCACAAATCCTGCGACCCCTCAACAACCGATACCCCCCCCATGGACGTACCCACCAACGCTTGAGCCCGCTCACTCCTGGGTGCCCCCCCCACATTAGCCCGTACCAATAAATCTTCTAATAAACCACAAACTGAAGATGTATGATTGGACTTACCGAGCTGCCTTGGACTGGGTCCACGCACCGCTGGGATGGAATCCACCACTGGCTGATGTCCCAGATCCTCGCCACTCTCCGATCCGGACAGTTCTCCCTCCGACCATCCTGCACTCGCTGCCGGCGAAACATCCCTAGGTTGTACCCCAGTCCGGCGTGAACTGGTTGCCGAAGGCCTGTGTTGTGCTGCACTCTGACCCTCTGTGCCGAAACACCAGACCCGCTTGCTACATCCACAGACGGACTCCGGGCTCTCCCCCTGGCCTGGGCACCAACTGTGCGACCACTTCCATCACGCCTCATCGCCCCCCCACTCCGCACCGAACTCCCATCCGACGCTGCCGGACCCCTGGCCGTCCTGGCTGATAGGCCACTGGTCCGCTGGCTGGACGCATCTCACCGGGCCGCAGGGCTGCTACGACCGTCCACTGCATCCCCCCGGCCGCGCTGTCAGGGCATCTTCGTCAGGCGGGAGGAGAGGGTCCCAGTGACCCCGTGCCCCCCCACCGCAGCACTCCTTCCATGACGCGGATTCCTCCCAGCCCCCCCCGCAGGCCCAGGCTGTGAATTCTGCGGAGAAGGAGCCGGAGGGCCCCTGGCAGGTCTCCTAGACAGCCGATCGGCTCCCGGGGATGGATCAGGGCTGATTTAGCCCCCCCGCCGGTGCCGCGACCGGGACGTCTAGCGCCGCAGACACCTGCTCCCTGACCCAATCCTCCCCCTGTAAGGCCGCAGCCGAGCGCAATTGCGCTATTAAATCAGCGACGGCCGCCATTTTAGAATTCAAATTTCCCTGGAGCTACCTGGCACTGCACCCAGTTTCTTCCCTGTGTAATGGAGGAGCGACGAATCGTCACTTCCTCCAAAATGAGCCTACCCCCGCCCAGGACCTGACATGCCCTCCCCCTGCAAATGAACCGGCCAATATCTGAGGCCAGTCCCGCCCTGCCATGCTGCCCCTCCCCTATGCTTTGCTCTGTGAGGGGCTCTCTTGATATTTGATATTATGGCTGTAACCATTTGGCAGAGGTACATCATTAGAATTGGCTAAAAAGTAAGACATCGCATCTTCTACAGGGGAAGGTGCCCGTCTGTGTTGGTGGATCCTTTGAATCAGGACTGAAATGACTCGACACCAAACGATCCTTGATCGAGGGGGCACGACGGAAGGTTATCTCTGGATAGGGTTTAATATATTTTTTGTCGTAGGAATTGGCTAAATGGTGTGCTGTTGAGGAGAGGTTGAGGATGTGCACTGGTGGTGTGCAGTATAGTATTGCCAGCTGAGGGTTTGCGATACAAAGAAGAATGCAGCGTACCCTTATGGCCAATGTGAATTTTCAAATCAAGAAAATTGTTATGTGAATGACTGCACTCCATAGTAAAACTTAAATTGTACTCATTTACAGCCACTTCATCCATCAGCTGCGAAAAGCTCATCCCTAGTACCTGACCAAAAAAATCAAAATGTCGTCAATGTACCTAGACCAAGCAATTACATGTTGAAGTAGAGGCGACAAATTGTCATTGGAAAAAAAAGTTCCCTCTCCCACACCCCCGGTACAGGTTGGCATAGGGGGGGCACAAATGGTCCCCATAGCCACTCCCTGGAGGAAGTGGGAGTTACCAAATACAAAGACATTACGTGTGAGGGTGAACTTAAGCAGCCGAAGGACGAACCGGCTGTAAGCAGCGGCAGATGAGTCGCGTTCATTCAGCTGATTTAAAATGGCGGCAAGGCCTTTTTTGTGGGGAATAGAGTTGTATAGACTTTCCACGCAATAGAATATGAGACTGGAAACTACAAAATTTCCCCAGGAGAATCGGGGAAGGGAATGGAGACATTTGGTATCCCATGGCACCCCCCCCCCCAGACCATATGGGGAAGAACTAAGAAAAGAAATCCCAGAGGATGTAGAGGAGGGAAAAGGCAAAAGAAAGTGAGACTTAATGCAAGGGATTTTATAAGGAAATGAAACATAAAAAAAAAAAAACATTTTAATAAATCTAGTGCTCATGTAGAACAGGAGGAACCTTTCCGCGATGACCTATGAACAATTCAGATTTCAATCCCAAAAACACCAACAATCATTTCTCTGAAATTTTCAAAACCCTAGGAGAAAAGGATTTCGAGAATTTAATTAAAACCCAGGAAAACAGGAATAAGAACATAGGAAAGATCGGACTTCTGGGAAAAACACTTCCCACACTCGGGACTGGAATGCGGCTTCTCCCCCCGTGTGAGAGCTCCGATGTCTGTTAAGATAAGACTTGTCCGGTAAAACACTTCCCGCACTCAGAACTGGAATGCGGCTTCTCCCCCCGTGTGAGAGCTCCTATGTCTTGACAGATGGTACTTACCCGGTAAAACACTTCCCACACTCGGGACTGGAATGCAGCTTCTCCCCCGTGTGAGATCTCTAATGTATTGAAAGATGGTAATTGTGGGAAAAACACTTCCCGCACTCGGGACTGAATGCGGCTCCCGAAGTGTGAGATCTCTAATGCATGGAAAGATGGGAATGTTAGGAAAAACACTTCCCGCGCTCGGGACTGAAATGCGGCTCCCCCCCCCCCCCCGTGTGAGATCTCTAATGTATGGAAATATTGGAATGGGAGGAAAAACACTTCCTGCACTCGTGACTGGAATGCGGCTCCCCCCGTGTGAGATCTCTAATGCATGGAAAGATGGGAATGTTAGGAAAAACACTTCCCGCATTCGGGACTGGAATGCGGCTCCCCCCCTGTGTAAGATCTATAATGTATGGAAAGATTGAAATTGTAGGAAAAACATTTCCGGCACTCGTGACTGGAATGCGGCCCCCCCCCCCCCCCCGTGTGAGATCTATAATGTATGGAAAGATTTAAATTGTAGGAAAAACACTTCCCGCATTCGGGACTGGAATGTGGCTCCCCCCAACCGTGTGAGATCTCCTATGTCTTGACAGATGGTACTTGCCCGGTAAAACACTTCCCACACTCGGGACTGGAATGCAGCTTCTCCCCCGTGTGAGATCTCTAATGTATGGAAAGATGGTAATTGTGGGAAAAACACTTCCCGCACTCGGGACTGAATGCGGCTCCCGAAGTGTGAGATCTCTAATGCATGGAAATATGGGAATGTTAGGAAAAACACTTCCCGCGCTCGGGACTGAAATGCGTCTCCCCCCGTGTGAGATCTCTAATGTATTGAAAGATTGGAATGGGAGGAAAAACACTTCCTGCACTCGTGACTGGAATGCGGCTCCCCCCGTGTGAGATCTCTAATGTATGGAAAGATTTGAATTGTAGGAAAAAGACTTCCCGCACTCGGGACTGGAATGTGGCTCCCCCCAACCGTGTGAGATCTCTAATGTATGGAAAGATTTGAATTGTAGGAAAAACACTTCCCGCACTCGGGACTGGAATGCGGCTCCCCCCAATCGTGTGAGATCTGTAATGTATGGAAAGATTTGAATTGTAGGAAAAACACTTCCCGCACTCAGAACTGCAATGCGGCTTCTCTCCCCATGTGAGATCTCTAATGTATGGAAAGATGGGAATTTTAGGAAAAACACTTCCCGCACTCGGGACTGGAATGCTGCTTCTTTCCCCGTGTGAGATTTCTAATGTATGGAAAGATGGGAATTTTAGGAAAACACTTCCCGCACTCGTGACTGGAATGCGGCTTCCCCCCGTGTGACATCTCTAATGCATGTAAAGATGGGAATGGTGGGAAAAACACTTCCCTCACCCGGGACTGGAATGCGGGTCCCCCCCCCGTGTGAGAGCTCCAATGTATGGAAAGATGGGAATGTTAGGAAAAACACTTCCCGCACTCGGGACTGAAATGCGTCTCCCCCCGTGTGAGATCTCTAATGTATTGAAAGATTGGAATGGGAGGAAAAACACTTCCTGCACTAGTGACTGGAATGCGGCTCCCCCCGTGTGAGATCTCTAATGTATGGAAAGATTTGAATTGTAGGAAAAAGACTTCCCGCACTCGGGACTGGAATGTGGCTCCCCCCAACCGTGTGAGATCTCTAATGTATGGAAAGATTTGAATTGTAGGAAAAACACTTCCCGCACTCGGGACTGGAATGCGGCTCCCCCCAATCGTGTGAGATCTGTAATGTATGGAAAGATTTGAATTGTAGGAAAAACACTTCCCGCACTCAGAACTGCAATGCGGCTTCTCTCCCCATGTGAGATCTCTAATGTATGGAAAGATGGGAATTTTAGGAAAAACACTTCCCGCACTCGGGACTGGAATGCTGCTTCTTTCCCCGTGTGAGATTTCTAATGTATGGAAAGATGGGAATTTTAGGAAAACACTTCCCGCACTCGTGACTGGAATGCGGCTTCCCCCCGTGTGACATCTCTAATGCATGTAAAGATGGGAATGGTGGGAAAAACACTTCCCTCACCCGGGACTGGAATGCGGGTCCCCCCCCGTGTGAGAGCTCCAATGTATGGAAAGATGGGAATGTTAGGAAAAACACTTCCCGCACTCGGGACTGGAATGCGGCTTCCCCCCCCCGTGTGACATCTCTAATGTATGGAAAGATGGGAATGGTGGGAAAAACACTTCCCTCACTCGGGACTGGAATGCGGCTCCCCCCCCTGTGTGAGATCTCTAATGTATGGAAAGATTGAAATGGTAGGAAAAACACTTCCCGCACTCGGGACTGGAATGTGGCTTCTCCCCCATCTCTGATTTGTGGAAAGCTGATCAGCGGCTCTCCAGACAAGAGGCGGTCTGCGCTGATTGTTGCCATGACCACCAGGGATGGCAATAATGGATGCCAATCAGTGCCCATTAACAATGCCTGCTAGTACCATCAGTCAGGCCTATCAGTACTTATTTACAAAAATCATAACAGAAATAAAGAAAACATTTTTTTTTTTTTAGAAATTTGTGGCCTTTTTCTTTATCCGTTTAGCAAAAAATAACTGCAGAGGTGATCAATAAAAAAAAAATAGTTTTGCGTGCAGTGTAGCATGACTGCGAAATTGTCATTTAAAAAGTGACAGCGCTGAAAGCAGAAAATTGGCTTGGGGGTGTCATGGAAATATGGCTGTATGCTGAGTGCGCACCATATCTCCTGTGCTAATAAGCACACATTCCGTCTAATGATATAATGCATCTTACCTATCACTTTATCTCCCCGCATATCCACAAGTACACGGACATCACCACAGCTTACGTTCTCAGAAACATGCTCTTCTGGGCCTCTCCCCAGCACAGCACTTCATTTTTATTCAGCCACCACCAAAGCAATGACAAACAGGAAGTGATGGCTTCAACAGCCAATCGCCTCCTCCCATGGGAAAATGACCTCACAGGAAATGACCAATTACCTCACAGGAAATTACCAATTACCTCACAGGAAATTACGTCACAGAAAATTACCAATTGCCTCACAGGAAATTACCTCACAGGAAATTACCAATTACCTCACAGGAAATTACCAATTACCTCACAGGAAATTACCAATTACCTCACAGGAAATTACGTCACAGGAAATTACCAATTGCCTCACAGGAAATTACCTCACAGGAAATTACCAATTACCTCACATGAAATTACGTCACAGGAAATTACCAATTGCCTCACAGGAAATTACGTCACAGGAAATTACCAATTGCCTCACAGGAAATGACCAATTGCCTCACAGGAAATTACCTCACAGGAAATGACTAATTGCCTCACAGGGAATTGCCTCACAGGAAATTGCCAATTGCCTCACAGGAAATTGCCAATTGCCTCACAGGAAATTACCAATTGCCTCACAGGAAATCCTTCCAACAGGATGAGTTTATACAAACAACCAATGAATCATGGCTAGGGGAGTGTTATGGGCGTGTCTAGGCAGGGAGAGCGTATATGTTTTTTAAGCCGCATGGCTTTCCTGTCCCCTGTAAGCTAAACACAAGAAACCGCATGGCTTTCAAGTATGGACGCTCTCCCTTACCATGACAATTCAAAAGCTCCCATATTTTACCGCTGGGATGAATCCTTATTCTGCGTTGTTCAGAAAGAAACAGCGCATACCCGGATTATACTACCTTTCCTGTGGATGGGAGGTTATCTGCAGGTGTATGCTACGCGTCCTGCCATGTGGTGATCAGATGCACAGAAACACACAAGCGTACATCTGACTATAACCGCTAAGGTCCTTGCAGAGTGAACACACCCACTCCAGACGAACGTCTATGCATCGCACAGGGGCCCTTTCGCTGGCGGACATATCCCCACTCCGCAAACACTTTTCTCCAACCTCAGGAAGTTTTCCACTATCAGACGGGACTAAACCAGCGTCAGTCTGCCCCAGTCAGCTGTTTAGAGCGGGCTGCAGGAGTACTAACACTGGGCGACACTATGACAACACCTTGTGGACGTCATTCGTCTATGGCTCAGGTCCCAAGTAGTTAAGGCAACAGTAGCTGGGGACACACGATCAGATGTGTTGTTGCTCTGGGGAAACTCATCTGTTCCATCTCGGACATGCACCCCATCATAAAAATGTATTGCAAACACAATTAAATATTTGTGGAATTCGTCCCATTATCTCTGTCATTAGCAGGGGCCATTTGTAGACACAGTGGAGCCACAGCACCTACTAAATAAAATGGAGCAGTGGGGATTTTCTTTTGCTCCTCCAACATATTATCCAAAGTTTGCTGTTGGTGCAACAAACTTGGAACAATAATTGAGTATGGATATTTTCAAGGCTGTCATTGGTTCTTTGTGAAACAGTAAGGCTGCATTCACACCTAGGCGACACGATATGCCGCGTACGCGGCTTATCATGCCGCCTGTAGAAAAAAAAAGAAAGTTTTATCTTTCTTTTACATTGCGGTCTATGAGGAAACGCCAATGTCGCCTGAAAAAAAGGGTCCGGGACTTTTTTTCAGGCGACAGGCGTTGAGATGTGAACCATCTCCATAGACCGCAAAGTGATTTCACATCTCGAGCGACAAGAGCGACGGGCGACCGGCGTTTTGTCGCTCAGATGTGAATGGAGCCTAAAGGGCGCACCAAAAGGGTTTTTATAATTGTCAGGCTCTAAGATAAAACAAATGACGCAAATAAATATACATAAATAGCTGATAAAGTTCATATTTCTTTCAAACATTTCTGTAAATAAAATCATGAAATATAATTCTTCTGTGTATACTCCAATGACCATGTGGAAACACAGTGCAAATGCTTCAAACAATGTGCTTCACCCGCAGTGGAATATCAAAGCGCTCACCAGATTGCCTCGGCCACCAAGTGACCCTCAGGCATGTAGTATCCGAAAATGACTCCTTTTCACCCGATCCTCCTTTACAGAATATTCAGCATGAATCTGCTATCTGCACATCACCCAGATCTCAAACCAATCGGGAATAATATATACAGTGGGTACGGAAAGTATTCAGATCCTCTTACATTTTTCACTTTGTTATATTGCAGAAAAACACAGAATTGTTGAATTTTTTGCGGATTTATTAAAAAAAGAAAAACTGAAATATCACATGGTCCTAAGTCTTCAGACCCTTTGCTCAGTATTTAGTAGAAGCCCCTTTTGATGAGTCTTTTTGGGAAAGATGCAAAAAGTTTTTCAAACCTGGATTTGGGGATCCTCTGCCATTCCTCCTTGCAGATCCTCTCCAGTTCTGTCAGGTTGGATGGTAAATGTTGATGGACGGTCATTTTTAGGTCTGTTCAGAGATGCTCAATTGGGTTTGAGTCAGGGCTCTGGCTGGGCCATTCAGGAACAGTCACAGAGTTGTTGTGAAGCCACTCCTTCGTTATTTTAGCTGTGTGCTTAGGGTCATTGTCTTGTTGAAAGGTAAACCTTCGGCCCAGTCTGAGGTCCTGAGCATTTTGGAGAAGGTTTTCGTCCAAGATATCCCTGTACTTGACCACATTCATCTTTCCCTTGATTGCAACCAGTCGTCCTGTCCCTGCAGCTGAAAAACACCCCCACAGCATAATGCTGCCACCACCATGCTTCACTGTTGGGACTGTATTGGACAGGTGATGAGCAGTGCCTGGTTTTCTCCACACATACTGCTTAGAATTAAGGCAAAAAAGTTCTATCTTGGTCTCATCAGGACAGAGAATCTTATTTCTCACCATCTTGGAGTCCTTCAGGTGTTTTTTTTTTATAGCAAACTCCATGCAGGCTTTCATGTGCCTTCCACTGAGGAGAGGCTTCCGTCAGGCCACTCTTTCACAAAGCCCCGACTGGTGGAGGACTGCAGTGATGGTTGACTTTCTACAACTTTCTCCCGACTGCATCTCTGGAGCTCAGCCACAGTGATCTTTGGGTTCTTTTTTTCCTCTCTTACCAAGGCTCTTCTCCCCCGATAGCTCAGTTTGGCCGGACGGCCAGCTCTAGGAAGGGTTCTGGTCATCCCAAATGTCTTTCATTTAAGGATTATGGAGGCCACTGTGCTCTTAGGAACCTTAAGTGCAGCAGGAATTTTTTCGTAACCATGGCCAGATCTGTGCCTTGCCACAATTCTGTCTCTGAACTCTTCAGGCAGTTCCTTTTAGACCTTGTGATTCTCATTTTCTCTGACATGCACTGTGAGCTGTAAGGTCTTATATAGACAGGTGTGTGGCTTTCCTAATCAAGGCCAATCAGTATAATCAAACACAGCTGGACTCAAATGAAGGTCTGAACCATCTCAAGGATGATCAGAAGAAATGCGATGTCTTAAAGTCAACACTTACACTTCCAGTTCATAATGTGCAAGGTACAGCTAAACCGGGATATACAGCTGCAAGGGAGAGAACAGTGGCCAGTCCGACACCATGTGGCTATGTGTGCTGCTCGGCGTGCGTCTCAACAATTGCCTCAGCTGTGTATAGAGACGGGGGACTCGTATTTGCGTGGCAAGCCTCATTTTTGTTTCAATATATTTCACACTTGTGCGCGCGTCAGCAGGAAATGGTTCTTGTCATTTGTGCTACAACAGCCTGATGAAATGACTCTTGGGTGTTTTGACGATCGCTCACTTTGTCAATCAGTGCATTTAAAGTCTGCCCTAACTGATTAGCAACATTGCCATTGACATTTCTCTTCTTCTGCCTCTTGGAGCATGACGCGGAATAGAAGAAGCATTCTGTATTGGAGCATTTTCCACCATTGTTGGTAGTCTTGCGTCTTCCTGATCTGCAATTTAAAAATTGATTTAAAACTTCATAGGATTGCACTCTGCGCCCTTTTCCCCCCGCCATCTCCTAACACCTCTTATAAGTAATAAACCATTTTTGAAACCCCATCCCGGACAGCCGAGAGCAGCTCGTGACCGCCGCATCCCCTTTCGAAGTGTCAGGGCGGCTCCTCCTCTCTCATCGGCCCCAACACCCGGCTGTACCGAACACCTCCGACCGTACCGAGAGAGAGAGACACACACCGAGGGGAGGGCTGACAAAGTGACAAGGAAGCCGCCTCGTCCCCCCACCCCCTGGATAGGAAGGCCGGCTCCTAGAGGGCAGCCATGGCAGGAGTGGCCGGAGGAAATGACTTCCAGTGGTGTGTTCTCCCAAGTCAAAGGTGCCATAGACGAGGATGTGGCAGAAGCCGACAATATTTCCACTGTTGAGTTCAACCTTCCCAGAGACTTGTAAGCTACAGGAGACAAAGGAGGAAGAGTGGTTATATTTCAACGAGAACCAGAGAGTAAAAACCATCCTCATTCTAGGGGTGAATACAATGTTTATAGTACTTTCCAAAGCCATGAGCCGGAATTTGACTACTTAAAAAGTCTACAAATTGAAGAAAAAATAAACAAAATTAGGTGGTTGCCATAGCAAAATGCTGCTCATTTTCTACTCTCCACCAATGATAAAACAATAAAGTTGTGGAAAATAAGTGAACACGACAAAAGAGTAGAAGGCTACAACTTGAAAGATGACAATGGCAGGCTACGGGATCCATTTAGAATCACTTCTTTACGGGTGCCAATTTTGAGACCCATGGACCTAATGATTGAAGCAAGTCCAAGGAGGATATTTGCAAATGCATATACATATCACATATACTCTGTTTCAGTAAATAGTGACCATCAAACTTACCTTTCAGCAGATGACCTCAGAATTAGGGAGAGCAGCAAACCACGTGCCATTTTAAAGCCAAGGAAAGTCTGTATGGGTGGTAAGAGGAAGAAAGACGAGATTAACGTCGACAGCCTAGACTTCAACAAAAAGATTCTACACACTGCATGGCATGGGTGTAGAAACCCTTACAAATCTGGGGGGGACAACATTTTTACTCGCCAGGTATATTCTTATTCAGTAAACTGGGAGTTGTTTATAACTTGTATGTTATTTTGAAGGGTTGAGAGGGATCCCCTTCTTAGGGTTGCTGCCTTATTCTACTTTTGTGATTTAGCGCTGACCTATTTTGTTTTATTTGTAAATCTAAAGAACGCAAGTTTTTAAAATCCAAAAACTTTTTTGCGAAGATCACAACACATTGCAAATTCCTATGCTATGGCTTCAATGTCTAGTTCATCCATTATGTCTCTATGGATGTTGCATATAGCAACATGGTTCAAAGGTTTCTGGGTCATTGTGGACCTCAAGCAGGTTTTTAATCTACGCAGTGCACTAAAACTTCTCTCAGCATCACAAAAAGAAGC
This sequence comes from Rana kukunoris, assembly GCA_029574335.1. Classification (NCBI taxonomy): domain Eukaryota; kingdom Metazoa; phylum Chordata; class Amphibia; order Anura; family Ranidae; genus Rana; species Rana kukunoris. Next base: position 734,303,728 of record CM056049.1, read on the forward strand.
AGGAATAGTTAATAGGTTTCTGATATTTTTTTTCTACTTGAGAGAAAAAACATCTCTCTCTGGCAGGCATCTTTCGCAAAATATCTACAACCTCAGAAACTGAAGTGTACTTGTAAACACTTGATAAGGTGGTTATCTGGGCAGAAATTAACCCACATAGCATCAGTAAAAATGAACCCACAGGGCATTAGTAAAAATGAACCCACATGGCATCAGTAAAAATCAACCCACATGGCATCAGTAAAAATTAACCCCAGGCAAGTGATAAATAAGAACACACTGGTGTTAGGGAAGACTGATTTTGGGTAGCTGCATCAGATTTATAATTGGGTTAATGTGAGCTTAATTTTTCTAGGTCAATAATTGTCTTGTGCTAACAGTATGCAGAATGAACATTTCTTTATGTCACACTACATTACATATCAGAAGATTTAATCCTGATCACAGCAGATTTACACATTAAGAACATTACTTACCTAATCTTTGACTCTGTGGGGTCCCAGGACAGGTCAGCAGTGCACACATCAGCCAGGAATGTGGATTGAAGGCTGGGGCACTACTCCAGTCCAGACTGCAACGTGTGCGTCCTCCTTCTGCACAGTCTGTAAGGGTTGTTCCTACACCCATGTCTGCACCGCGTTCCGCCCGTGCCACAAGTGAAACCGGAAGGAGACCCCGGAGTGCTGGCACGCTGTTTCTGTAGATAACAGCTATACTGCGTGCATTCGAATTCCGAACAGTAGGTGTTCGGAAGCTTAATGCGCTGACATTTTTCAGCGTAATCAGCAGTGCTGCAAGTCTTCCTAACCTGGGGGGGATTTTACCATACCTGTCCCCCCCCTGCATTATTTCCTGGGGGGGATGCACCCCCCGGTTCCTACGCCCATGCTGCATGGCACCCTAAAGAGAAGTTATTTAAAGATGGTATTTTTCTTTTTTTTCTTTTCTCCCCCTCTCCATAATTTCAAGGACAAAGTCTTGTTCTTGCAAAGTTAAACCTAGTTGTTTATCTGTAAGAGATCAGACCATGTTTCCTACCAGTAAAAAAAATAATAATAAAATAAATAAATTGGATGCGCTTCCCTTTTGTAGAAAATAAACTATAAAAACAAGTTTAGCAGACAGCAGACCTGGATTTTATTTCATAGTAATGCTCTGTCCCAGTAAGGAGGAAGCCAGGGGCCGTCTTGTGTTCACAACCCAGAGAGGGAGCAAAACTCTGAGGTCAGTACTCCTCTACCTGTGCTGACATGAACTTCTTTCATTGCCATATAGACCAATACCATTCGCTGGAATGGAACGAAAACTTAGCATTTTAAAGCGGAGGTTCACCTAAAAATTATTTTTTAACATTGCATTTATGAGATGTATTACAATTAGAATCGGCTGTTTGTTTGTTTTTTTAAACGTGCCGTACATACCGTTTTCTATATGTATTCTCACCGCCGCTTCCGGGTATGATCGTCGGGACTGGATATTCCCAATTGATTGACAGGCATCGGACCGACGCATACAGCGCATCACGAGATGCCGAAAGAAGCCGAACGTCGGTGCGCAGGCGCCGTATAGAGCATATACATAGAGAATACATATGGAAATTGGTATGTACGGCACGTATTTTTAAAAAAAATCTTGTTTTCTGGATAGAAAACAAAGACATGCCGGCGGGAAATTTGAATTACGCTGGTGTATCTGTAGATACACCGGCGTAATTCTCTGTGGATCTGGCCCCCTTGTCTTTCCATTAGACTGGAATACTTCAGTCATAGCTACTCGTGTTACTGTGCGACTTGGTCCCCTTTATTTTACAGTGAATAATTGCTGGCGGGTGACATGCCTATCACTTAGTATGCGAATTGGGAACCCTAAAAAAACTATATTAAAATGGTGACCGTTAACGGTTATTACACATAAATTCCCACTGTCTGTAACATTCTTGTTTTCTGTAGGCTTGGCCGTTGCTACTGAGCAGGTGCTGCTGAGCAATTTAATTTGATTTTTTTTTACTTTCAATAGTTTTTTATTGAAATATCAGCAAAGAAAACATCAACAAAAAATATAATATAAAACATAATAACTGCAGGAATAGTGCAGAAAATGACACATTGCATATCCAGAATAGAAAGGTCAATCGTGCCCACAATGGATCAGCAACATCAAAATCGACCTTGGTGAGGGGAGAAGACCCCACACCCCCAGCACTCCTCAAGGGATCTAGCTGCGCCGGGGAAAAGAGGCCCCCCCACACATAGCACAACGTTGAGTATGTACAGGCAAAGTGACAATTGTGGTAGAGAGCAGGAAAAAAGATCAAGGGCAACTGTAGAACAAAAATTAACATGACCCACAAGAGAACTATGCCTAAACACTTGGGTGTAACATGAGAGGTAAGAGGTAAAACAGCGTGACGGCGTGTATTAAACAGGAGACATCAGATAAAAGGACTAGACGTCGCCCCGATCTGTTATCAAAACTAGTAATAAAAAACCTGTCTATTATTTATTGGGAGTATACTGTATAAACATAGATTCTCAATGCAGAAGTCTAGGTGTGAAACCTGTGGGGTGATGTAGAGATGTAGAGAAGGGGGAGAGGAAGAATAAGAAAAGGAATGAAAAGAAAAAAAGAAGAAAGAGAGAGAAAAAAAAAGCAGTGATAACATCCTGTAGGACGTGTGGAACCTGCCCATCTACGAAGACCCAGGCGTGAGAGATGAAACGGTTGGTAGGGACAAGTATTTGGACCAGGGTTCCCAGGTAGCCTCATGCTTATCGGCGGTGTCCAAGAGGATACTAACTATCTTCTCCTGGACCATAATCCATGATATTTTCCTTTTGACCAGGTAAAAGAGTACAGTCAGTTGTTTCCAGGCCCAAGCAATCGTTAGCTTGGTTCCAAAGAAAATAAACATGAGAAGGCGTTGAATCACTTTAGAGGTTCCAGGACAAGGGAATTTTAAATGGGCTACGTGAGGGGACTTTTGGATGGGCAATCCGGTGATTTTCCTGATGATGTGAAATATTTTATTCCAAAGACCTCTGATCCTGGGACAGTCCCACCAAACATGTAGCATTGACCCCACATGGCCACAGTTATGAAAACATAATGGTGAGGCGTTCGGGAAGATTTGGGCAATTTTTAGGGGAACCATGTACCACCTCATTAGGACTTTCAAGTTCACTTCGATCAGGGATATGTTTAGAATGCCTTTGAATGCCGCGCTAGAAGCTCTATGCCATTCTGCAATGCTCCAGGTTTGTTGAAATTCAGTTTCCCAATCTCTCATAAAGAGAGTTTTGGTCTCTGCCTTGGAAAGTGCTTGATAAATCACTGATATTCCTCCCCTCTGCTCCATAGCCTGACCACACCAGTGTTCATAGTCTGTGATCGAGAGCGGGAGGGAGTTTGAGGTCCGCAGGGACTGAAGAAAATTGGATATTTGGCGGTGTCTAAAACTTTCGGTTTTCGGCATGTCGAGTTTACTAACGCAGTGGGCAAGGGTGAGGGGCCCTGTCGGGGTGGGCGAAATGCCCTATCCTATATAGACCCTTGTCTAACCACCACTGGAATGCCTTAATGTCCATCCCAGGAGGGAACCTTGGATTTCGGAAAATGTGCGACAATGGGTGCCAGTGAGAAATCAGACAAGGGTGAGTTTTGAGGGAGTCCCATAGTGTTAGGGAGTGTGACATGATGGGAGGCCTAGATTTGGTTGGGGACATAGAGGACATAGTCCAGGGTGTGGTGGGGAATAGTCTGTCTCTCCATATGTACCCAATCAGGGTGTGCAATTTTCGAATAGATAGTGGAGAGTTGGGAAAGCTGTGCAGCCTGATAATACCATAGGAGGTTAGGCAAGCCTAAACCTCCCTGGTCTCTGTTCCTAAACAGGGTCCCCTTGGCGATCCTATGTCCCTTTCCTCCCCAAATGAAGCGTATGATTTTGGATTGAAAAATCCAGAGATGAACCTTGGAGATGGGGATGGATAGCGATCTAAATAAGTACAAAATGCATGGTAATAAGGTCATTTTTACTGAATTGACTCTGCCTAGCCAGGAAAGGCCCAGTTTATCCCAATGCGAGATGTCCTCACCCAGTTTACGATAGATTGGGGGAAAATTGGCAGTATATAGCTTGTCTTTTGAAGCTGTTAAGCTAATTCCCAAATAGGGAATCGTCGAGTCACTCCAACCAAACCGGAAATTGTCTTTCAGCTGAGCCATTAAGGTTGCTGGTAAGTTGATGTTTAGTGCCAGGGATTTTGAATAGTTGACTCTGAGACCAGAGACTCCGCCAAAATCATCCAATACCCTATAGAGATTAGGTAATGAGGTAAGTGGAGAGGTGATAAATAGCAAGATATCGTCGTCAAAAAGGGCACACTTGTGGGTTTTCGTGCCACATTGCACTCCGTGTATGTCAGAATTGTCCCGAATGGCGATAGCTAAGGTCTCGATGACCATGGCAAAGATCAGTGGAGACAGGGGGCAACCTTGTCTTGTACTCTTGAGGATTGGTAAAGGTTGTGAATAATATCCCTGCAGTTTAATTTTCGCTTCAGGATTGGAATAGAGTGCTCCCATCATGTTCATAAAGGATTGGCCAAAACCCCACTTCTGCAAAATTGGGAATAAAAAAGACCAGGACACAGAGTCAAACGCCTTCATGAGATCAAGCGAAAGCAAAAACCCTGTCTGCGGGGGGCCCCCATCCCAACCAGACCTTAGCAAAGAGACAATATCAATTGCTCTCCTGATCTGGTCGGGCCCTGCCTCCCAGGTATAAAGCCTACTTGGTCTTTGTGTATATAAAAGCCAATAAAGTTGGAAATTCTATCCGCCAAAATTTTTCGTCAGGATTTTGAGGTCATTATTTATCAATGATATGGGTTGGTAATTAGCGGTGCAGCTAGTGTCCTTACCCGGTTTAGGTAGCACCGCGATGAAGGCTGAATTCAATGCCTTGTCAAGTAGTGTACCAGTTCGAAGCTGGTTAAAAAAACGTGCCAGAAAGCGGGACAGTATTGGGGCAAAGTGCTTATAATACGGGACTGAGAAGCCATCAGGTCCAGGGGCAGAATTGTTTTTAAGGTTTTTGATGAGCTGAGAGACCTCCTCAGCTGAGATCGGTGCTTCCAGGCTATCCCTGTGAAGGTCCTGAATCTTGGGGATCTTTATAGAGCTCAGAAAGGAGTCAATCATGTTGGGTGATGGCTCTTGTCTGTTTGTACTATACAAAGAACGGTAGAAATCATGAAAAGCCTCCATTATTTTCTGGGGATTTTGTGAGAGGGAACCATTTTGTAATTTTATTTTAGGTAAGGTAAAGGACCTCAGTTTAGGAGTCAGCCTATGTGCCAGCATCTTGCCTAATTTATCTTTTTGGTGATAAAACCTTCCCAACGTAAAAAAAATTCTACCATGGCAGTGAGGGCCAAATTAAGGGCTGTACGTGCAGCATCGAGCTTCGCGGTTGAACTAGGGGTGGGAGTGTGTTTGTGTTGTTTGCTTAAGGCCGAGAATTCCTTCTCCAGTCTGTCAATATCTAGATTGCGGGCCTTACCTAGTCTAGATGGCTTTTGGATCAGGTTACCCCTCATGAAGCACTTATGTGCCGCCCATAAGGTGACAGGGGAGACGTTATCAATATCATTGAGCAGAAAATATTCCTGAATGTCGTTTTCAATTTCGCTAGCATGGGAGGGATTGCGAAGGATAGAGGCGTTTAATCTCCAATTGAATCATTTTTGTCGACCTGTAGGTCTGTTTATTATGAGGAGAAGGAAGAAATGGTCCGACCATGCAGAGTCTCTTATGATTGCCTTGCGGACCAGCGGGGAATGAGTTTGCAGAATGAAAAAGTGATCTATCCTGGCAAAAGTATTGTATGGGCTGGAATAGTGTGTATAATCCCGAGCCTTCGGATTCATTTCCCTCCAGATGTCCACTAACCCCTGGTGGAAAATTTGTCTAGAGACTCTGTCTGGTGGGGCGGACACTATTCTTGCCTGGTGGGCGGGATTTATCTATCCCGGCAACAAAAGCAATGTTAGAATCTCCGCCATAGATGACCAGCAGTGGAGCAAGAGTGCAAAAGAGGGATTGGAAGAATTTTGATTGTCCTCTGTTTGGTGCATAGTAGGAGATGAGAGAGTAAAGCTGGGCATCAATGAGGCCCTTCACAAGGACGAACCTGCCATCTGGGTCCTTAAATTCGGATTTGAATTTTTTTTAGTTTTGGTTCAGTATGCAGTACCAAGCCCCTTCATTCACTGTATGTCTACCCCTACATTATCGAGTACAAAAATCAGGCTTTTTTTTTTATGAATTTTGGGCTTGTTTGCCTTTTTGTATACTGTTTAGACAACCCAGTTGAATTCAGATTCATACGTTGCAACTTTTTGATTCTTTGTTCCGTTTTTTTTATTTTTAATGAAATAGTAAGGTTTCAGCAGGGTTGGCTAATGAGGCAGCTATTCAGCTGAGAAGTTTCATTTCCCAGCATGCACTGCTTGTCAGGACCACTATGGGGTTTGTCTATTCTCGAGACCTGTCATTTGAATGAATTTTAACCTGCTTGGTTATTTTTTTTTTTTGGTATCCAATGAGTAGAAGTTAACAAAAAAAAATAAAAATCAGGGGGTTTTGCACAGTATTATGTAGGACGGTTGTAACATGCTAACAATTTCATAGTGTACCTAATGTGCATTATTATTATTTTTTTTAAATATACGTTTCTTTTTTTTTTCCTTTATTTTTTATTTTTTTGGTCCATCACTGCATCACTGCACCTCAGCCCAAGACATTTAATGCCAAACAATATTTTTATATATATTTTTTTCTTAACCACTTAAGGACCTTAGGTGTTTTTCAGATTTGGTGCAAGACTAAAACAGTTTTTTTCTGCTAGAAAATTACTTAAAACCCCCAAACATTTTATTTTTTCTAACACCCTAGAGAATAAAATGGTGGTCATTGCAATACTTTTTGTCACACCGTATTTGCGCAGCGGTCTTACAAGCGCACTTTTTTTTGGAAAAAAATCACTTTTTTTTATTTTTATTTTTTTATATATGGTGAAAGATAATGTCACGCCAAGTAAAATGATACCCAACATGTCACGATTAAAAATTGCGCCCGCTCGTGGCATGGCGTCAAACTTTTACCCTTAAAAATCTCTAATACCCTTGTAATAGAAAAAAGCATGACAGGTCCTCTTAATTATGAGATCTGGGGTCAAAAAGTGATTTATGGTTGGACATCTCTGCAACGGCAAGCTGTAATTCTTCCAGTGTAATAGGAGTTCCATCTTTTCTTTTTCATCATCTGACAAATTTGAAAACGAAATTCCCTGAAAGAAATCTTCCATACCTGCATTTTCTCCCCTAGATTTATATAGGGATTTATACTGTAGAAGTCATGGAACGTGTGTCTTATCTCTCTTCCTTCAGTTGTAATTTCGCCTAAAGGGCCCCTAATGGCCCCAATATTAGAAGAGGGGGTGTTGGTCCGAGCCAGGAGCGGGAGTACACACCCCACCTTCTCCCGCTCACCAAATTGGGATTGTCTCTGGAAGATTTGGCGGTTCTCTGCCTTCCTCATAGTGGCTATTTTGTAGATCTGCTGCTTATTAAGCCATTCTCTTTGTCTACTTGGGGACGGGTCCTCAATATAGCGTTGTTCGGCTAACATCGCTTCATTCCTGACTTCTTCTTCCCACTTCCTAGATTCCCTTTGTAACCTTGCCACTCTTTGTATTAACAAGCCCCTTAAGTAGGCCTTCAAAGAGTCCCAGACCACACCCACCTCTGGCCGTACCTGTGTTAATTTGGAAATACTCCTTCAAGCTGTTCAGTAATTCCTGTGGTTCACCAAGCAGCTCTAGCCAGTATGGGTTAATTTTCCACTCCCTTGAAGGTGTTCGCTCACCTTTTTCTAATTGCTAGATCTAATGGTGAGTGGTCTGAGACCCCTCTTGGGCCATACTCTATTGCCTTCACCAAATTCAATAGCGCTTCATTGCCCATAGCCAGGTCAATTCTGGACAAAGTAGCATAGGAGCTAGAGAAGCAAGAGTACTGTTGGGTCTGTGGATGATGGATACGCCAGATATCTCTTAGCCCTGTCTCCTCCATAAACTGGACCAAACGGCTCCCTCGTTCGATATTTGGGAATCTATCATACGCTCTAACGGGGACTTCATTATAGTCGCCCACTGCTATCAAGGGGATGTCCGATTTATCCAACATAAATTCGACTAGCTTCCGTAATACAGTAAAATTGAAGGGGGGGGGGGGGGAATATATATGTTGGCTAGTACATAGGGCCTGTTCTCAATAGAGCAGGACAAAAAGATATACCGTCCCTGTTCATCTATCCAACTCTTTTCACAGGAGAATAGCAGCCCCTTCCCCACCAATATGCTCACCCCCCTTGAGTATGAGGAGTGTACAGAGTGGTAGCGGAAGGGGAATTTCCGTATACCCAGCTGGGCCATAGTATCCCTAGTTAGGTGTGTCTCCTGGAGACAAAGTATCCCTGGTCCCCTCCCATCCATTGATGCCAGAACCAATGTTCTCTTAGTAGAGTCCCCCAGCCCTCGTACATTCCATGATCTAATTTTCCAATCCATGGGTAATATATGGTAAGGAATAGGCGAAAATAAGCCATGGCATAGGATAACTCTTCTCCCTCTCTCTCAGCTGCTTGCTTAAACCAAGACCTCTCCCGTCTCCTGTAATACTTAAACTGACTAAAATGCTTGGAATACTACTCTCCCCTAAAGTACCCTCCTGCCGCCCCCCTCCCCCTTGTCTCCCCCCACCCCCCTTCCCCCCCTCTCCTCTACTAAACCCACCCCCCCTAATCCCCCCGTGCCCATTGGGGGCCTCACCTGTGACCTTTCCACTCCTACCCGATCTCATCACATCTACCATACTACCCCTTGCCCACCCCACTCACCTCGAAGGAATCTCTCCTCCCCCCTCCCATTTAAAAACATTTTTGAGCCCCACTTCCCAAAGTATGTCCTGAAGTACTAGTAATTGCGTGCCCAACATATCGTTTTACTTTAAACATAGAAATATATGTGAAAATAACTCAAAATCCCGTAAAATAACAATCCATTGGCGATATGGGAGGAGAGAAAAAAAAAGAAAAAAGAGGAGGGAGAAAAGCCTCCCCCCAAATTTGACTCCCCACATACCATATATGAGTTGGGTTGAGTTGAGGTGCACTTTCTATAGCGTGGTCAATTACCCCGAAGGATCCCGACACGCTATATATATAAGAAATAGTGATCCGAGGGACACAAGGAACATCCTACCATTAAGCCCCCACGTCTAACACAAAGTGTACCATTGTGGGTAAATAATTACATGGTGAAGAAAAAAACAAAACCCTGTTCATTAGCTATTCAATGCTATTCATTAGCGATATTACGTGTACATAGATAAGGAAAAGAAAGGGGGGGCTCCTATAGTAGATTGCTGAGTATTAAAACAATAACATACGTGTTGTTGCTGTGTTCAAACTGGTAACAATAGAATAACGCCGTACCCAAGAAGAAAAAGAAGATAAGAAAAAAAAAAAAGGGGGGGAAGGGGGGGTCCTATAATGGGAAAAAAAAAAATATAAATGTCTTATAAGTCATTGCGAGTGTCATCCAACCATTTTGAAAAAAAAAGTCTTGCCCAGTGCTGTAACCCGTAGGCGAGCTGGATACAATAACGCGTATATCACTTTATGCTGCTGTAGAGAGCGTTTAATTGGCACAAATTCAGCTCTTCGTTTTTGTAGTTCTGGGGAAAAATCAGGATAGAACGAAACTGACACCGTTATAAAAAATATCCCCCTTCTCCCTAGCTTTTTGGAGCAAAATGACTTTATCTGCATAATTAAAGAATTTGAAAAGTAAAGATCTAGGGCGCGGCCCCCCTGGCTGCTGGGGTTTGGAAGGGACCCTATGTGCTCTTTCTTTTTTTTTTTTTTTATAATTTAAGATTTTTATTTAAATAAATGTCAATGAAATACAAATAAAGCTCCCAGTACATTCTTGGAGCGAGTAAACAAGCAAGAAAAAATACTGATAGAGTACATACAGTGCAATTTATCCCATAAAATAAAATAGAATACTCTTCCTCGAACTCATACAAAAAGGGGGATAGCGTTATATAAATAGTAGTTAAAACAAAAGAATATAAACATATTTAAATATTGAGGAAGAGGATAAGCAGGGGACAAAGACCCCAGCCATCAGTCAGCATGAAACAGATAAACCTACCCTATCATGTATATATATTTCCATAGGAGAGAGGAAGCTTGAAACAGGCAATAAACCTAAAGTTCTGTTTCGACACCCTTATTGGGGACAAACTGTGCCGAAAGAGAACTGATATCCCAGTCTTATACCATGACCTCAAAATTCTCGGAGTATCCGCACGGCTTTCCAGAAGGACCAACGATCCATGTGCCGTATGGATAACCAAAGTCAAAAATAAAAAGTCAAGGCAAAGAAAAGTATCAATCAGTCACAGTGACTGGATAAAAACCAGGATCCTCTTACTAAGATAAATAAGAGAACAGATAATCCCCATCCTTCCTATATACTGATTGCGAAAGGAATACGTTCTCCCTTCATAGCAATTATATCAACAATGACATATCAAACTAAAAGAAAAAAAAAAAAAAAATAATAAAAAAAGAAAAAAGGTGAACTAGAGAACTGGAACGATAACCTTGAACATAGAGAAAAGAAAATAAATCACCGCTCCAGGTGAGACCTGTAGACGATCAAGGATAATTAGATTACCAAGGTACTGGCGATGCAAATAGCAATGATGATGAAGAAAAGAGGGAAGGACGGCCGCACTCCAAGGATTTTCAAACGAAAAAAGTTGTCTTTATTGTAAATCCAAAAACATGTACAGTCACAGCAATCACAGAAAACAGGACAGCCGACGCGTTTTGCACTCGATCAGTGCTTAGTCATGGCTAAGCACTGATCGAGTGCGAAACGCGTCGGCTGTCCTGTTTTCTGTGATTGCTGTGACTGTACATGTTTTTGGATTTACAATAAAGACAACTTTTTTCGTTTGAAAATCCTTGGAGTGCGGCCGTCCTTCCCTCTCTTCTTCATCATCCTTGAACATAGAGAGCTTGAAGAATAAAGGTGGGAAAAGAAATGGAGAGAAAGAAGAAAGAGAGAGGAAAGAAGAAAGAGAGGGCTAGATTTGAGTTGATTGTCAGCCTGTCTACCCCGTGCTCGCGGAAGGCGTCACATTGCCAGCCGAAAGGGAGATTCCCACATATCTTGCCCAGGGTTCCCAAACAGCCTCAAAAAGGTCAGAAGTGTTTGTGATAGAGCTGATAATTTTTTCCTGAGTCATAACCCACGATATCTTTCTTTTGGCTGCCAAAAACAAGACTCTAGATTGCTTCCACGCCCCTGCTAGCGTAGTTTTTGCTCCCAGAAGTATAAAATGTATCAATCTTTGTCTGTGTTTAGAAGCCTGGGGAATAGAAGTCCCTAATAGCGCAACATGTGGGGATTTCTCCACCGGCACCTCTGTAACTTTTCTGATGAGACTAAAAATCCTATTCCAAAATCCTCTAATTCTGGGACACTCCCACCAAATATGAAGCACAGTGCCCTGAGCTTGACAATCTCGAAAGCACAGCGGGGAAGTATTTGGGAACATCGACGCAAGCCTACTAGGAACCAGATACCACCTCATCAGAACCTTGAGATTGGCTTCTATTAATGAAGTATTGACTAAACCTCTAAAGGTTCTCGTACCTACCCTATGCCACTCCTCCAGGTCCCAGGACATCCGCAGATCCCTCTCCCATGCCTCCATATAAGCGAACTTGGAGAAAACTTCAGATAAAGCAGCATATATTATGGAAATTCCTCCTCTGTGTTCTCCCATCCGGTAACACCAACGTTCGTAATTAGCGAGAGCCAGCGGGCCAGTACTGTTATTCCAAAATAATGATACAAAGTTGAAAATCAAAGAGTATCCGGGACTTCTCTAGGTCAGGCATACCCAAATTCTTCATACAATGCTCCAGAGAAAGAGGTCCCGTGTTTAGAAGAAAGTCTCCTATTCTATAAATCCCTTTGTCTAACCACCATTGGAATGCTTTAATGTCCATTCCTGCTGCAAATTGAGGGTTGTGGAAAATACGGGTTAGGGGCTTAGTACTTGAAACCAGAGAAGGAAGACGTCTCATGTCATCCCAGATTTTCAGTGATTGGGACAGCGTTGGGGACAATATTGCAGGCCTAGATTTTTGGGGCATCCAAAGTAAGTTCTCCAACGATAGATCAGGGACCGCCATTCCGTCTATGTCTAGCCATTCAGGCTTTTCACATTTAGAGTAGATGGAGGACAGTTGGGCCAATCTGGCTGCTTGGTAGTATTTAAACAGGTTTGGTAGTCCAAGACCCCCCTGCGTCTTGAGTCCATATAGGACATTTTGGGCTAATCTATAGCCTTTACCTTCCCAAATGAATTTAATAATTTTACTCTGGAATGATTTCAGTTGATCTTTTTTGATGGGAATTGGAAGGGATCTAAATAAATAAAGCAATCTGGGTAAAAGGGTCATTTTAATCGAATTGATCCTACCCACCCAGGAGATTTTATGTCGAGCCCACATCTGAAGGTCACTTTCCAATCTACGAAACATGGGAGGGAAGTTGGACTGATAAAGCTGTTCAATCCTGGGGGTCAGGGTAATACCCAAATAGCGAATAGATGTATTTGCCCATTTAAAGTCAAAGTGAGGTTTCAGGGCCTCGATTATTGAGGGACGTGTAGAAATATTTAGATCCTGGGATTTATCAAAGTTGACCCTAAGTCTCGAAATCTTTCCAAACGACCTGAGTAGATTACAAATGTTAGGGAGAGAAGTAAAGGAGAGGTGACAAAGAGGAGGAGATCATCTGCGAAAAGTGCGCATTTGTGGATTTGAGTCCCACAGGTCACCCCCTTTATGTCAGGCTCAGATCGAATGGCTATAGCCAATGTTTCGATCGCTACGGCAAAGATCAAAGGGGAGAGGGGACATCCTTGCCTCGTACCCCTTGAGATGCTAATGGGATCCGAAAAATATCCCTGTAACTTAACCCTAGCCTTGGGCTCCGAATAAAGGGATTTAAGAAGACCCTGGAAGGACGCTCCGAAGCCCCACCGCTGCAGGATCTCAAAAAGGTACTTCCAAGATAGGGAGTCAAAGGCCCTCTGGAGATCCAACGACAGGAAGATTCCTTCCTGAGGGGGATCCCCGGACCAACCCGACTGGAGCAATGAGAGGACATCTACTGCTCTCCTCACCTGGTCTGGACCCTGCCTCCCTGGAATGAAGCCAACCTGATCTTTATGAATGTAGAGGTGTATAAAAGAGTTCATTCTGTTAGCCAGGATCTTGGTTAGTATCTTTAAGTCATTATTAATTAAAGAGATGGGCCTATAGTTCTCCACTAGTTCCGGATCCTTATCCGGTTTGGGTATGACCGTAATGTATGTCTCATTCAAATGTGGATGCAAGCCCCCCCCCCCGTTTCGAATTAAAAAAAATTGTGAGATGAGGACCTAAGGTTTCCGCAAAAATTTTATAATAAGGTGAAGAGAAGCCATCAGGTCCTGGTGCTGAACCCCCTTTAAGTTTTTTGATTACCTCTAGTGTTTCGTCCACTGAGATTGGGGCATCCATTAAGTCAGTATGGCACTTTTGTAAAGACGGGATCTCTAGCTGATCTAAAAAAGAATTGATATCAGAGTGTCTGGACGTCCCCGACCTTTGATAAAGAGACGAGTAAAAAGTTTCAAATTCGTGTAATATGCGCATAGGATTAAGAGTGTTGGTCCCATCTCGTGACCTAATTTTTGGGAGTGAAAATGTGTGGAACCTCGGAGAGATCTTGCCAACATCGTATTCATTTTGTATTTCTGCAAATAAAATCTTGCGTTACTCCAATTTAAAGATTTTTCAGCCCTGACTGTAAGTGATAAGTTTAATGCTAGTCTAGCTGAGTCTAGCTGTGAGATATATACTGTCTTCTGATCCTTATTATGTTCCTTACATAATAATGTAAACTCCCTTTCGAGTTTAGCTATCTCTGCGTTTTTCTCCCTTTTTCGTTTAGACGGTATTTGAATTAGCTTCCCGCGGACAACAGTCTTGTGAGCGGCCCATAAAATCTCAGCCGAGGTTCCATCCACACCATTCAACGTAAAATATTCCTCTATTGTTTTGTTAATCTCCGAGACTACATTAGAGTCATCAAGAAGGGTCTCATTCAATCTCCAGTGTGATTTGTGGGATCCTACATTTTGCGTTTGTATCGAGCAGATCACTAATGAATGATCTGAGAGCGACGTGTCTTTTATGACAGCTTTATTTACCAGTGGGACATGTCTAGCAGAAAATGAAAATATGATCGATCCTGGAGTAGGAAAGATGCGGGTTCGAATAGTGGGTATAATCTCTTTTTGAGTTCCCTCCATATGTCTACAAGATTTTGTTGGAAAATTAATTTCGCTATGTGTGAGCTGGCTTTGATCGGACGGGCAAGTCTGCTACCCAAAGGCCTGGACTTGTCTAAGCTCTGGTCAAAAGCTATATTTGAATCACCGCAGCAGAGTATCGTTCCCTCTAGAAGGGGGTCCAAAGTAGTAAACATAGACTGAAAGAAGTTTGTCTGGCCTCTATTGGGGGCATAATATGAGACGAATGACATTAATTGTTCATTCACCATTCCCTTCACTAGCAGAAACCTGCCGTCCGGATCTCTGTGTATTAAAAGAGGGTTAAATTTGCAAGTCTTTGCAAAAAGAATCACTACCCCTCTAGTTTTGTCCTCCGCATTTGCTAAGAAGAATTGAGGATATTGAGCGTGCAAAAATGTGGGGGTGAAACTGGTAGGAAAATGGGTCTCTTGTAAAAGAATCACTGAAATCTTCTGGGAGTGGTAAGATTGAAAAATCTTCCTCCTCTTAATAGGCAAGTTCAATCCCTGCACATTATGTGAGGCTACTTTTAAAATATTAGGAGTTAGGGAGTTTCGGAGTGCAGCTATAATGGTGGAGAAACAAAGCAATCAACATATCACTTACCCTGATCATCGTGAGGCATGAGAGAGGGAGGTACAGACTGCAAACCCTGGGTGAGTCCAGAGTGCGGTGAGTAAGGTATTGCTGAAACTGGCTGACAATCAAAGGGAAGAGGTTAAGCATGAAAAAAACAGATAAGCAAGACATATAGAGATGAAAACATTTTAAGAAATGAACCAGTATGATCCAACAAGAGTAGGAGAAAAAACAGCTTCCCCTACTCCTGTCATTCAGACCACTAACGTAGCCCTCAAGATGGGCTACAAGACCACCCCCCGACAGTGAGTAATCCACCGTCAAGAAGCGGTCGGAGGCACACGACAACCACCCCAGCCTCCATCAGCCTTCAGATTAAGCAAGTGAATAATAAAAATTATTTTAAAAAAGAACACACTTAATCTAATACTATAATAGTACATAAAGAATAAAACGGTACACTGTCGGTGCAGACCCAATAGCACTAAAGGAGAGACAAATTTTTCGGATTCCCCCCTCCTCCCTCCAAAAAAAAAAAAGGGGGGGGGGGAAGGGGAAAGAGAGAGGGAGAGAGAAAGTGTGACAGGAAAAGCCGTTAATTAGGAAAAAAAATAATTTTGTGGATGAAATGAAAAGACATTAGTGCCTTCAACCACAGATAGGAGACCAAAGTCAGAAATACCCCAAAGGTATTTAATCCTGAGATAAGTGAAGTGGAGCAATATCAGGTTTTTGCAGGGTCCTTGGTGCGTCTACTTTTGGTCGCCTTCCATGTAGGGGAGATAGGGCTGGTCGGGGTGGGTCGTTTGGATGACCCTGCTTGCGAATTTGAAGTGTCCATTGCTGACTCCAATGAAATGAATCGTAGGGCTTGCAGGATTTTTTCTCCCTCAGCAAGGGAGGTGAAGGTGTGGGTCTTGCCTTTGTAAGTGAATTTTAGAGCAAAAGGGAATGCCCACCAATACTTGATTTCTTTCTGCGTCAGGACCACCAGCAGAGGTTTTAGTGTTCTGCGCCGTTGTATAGTCATGGGAGAGATGTCGGCAAATATTTGAATATCATGTCCCTGGAAAGAGATGTGGGATTGCTGACGAGAGACTTTCATAATCTCCTCCCGCACAGAGTAATAATGCGGTTTCACAATTATGTCTCTGGGTAAACCATCCTTTCTCAAAGGGCCCAGAGATCTGTGAGCTCTATCCAGCTCTAGCTTATGTGGTGCAATAGATGGGAGTAAGCTCCTGATGAGGTCCTGAATGGCTTTTGGGACATCTGATATGGACTCAGAAAGGCCTCTAACCCTAAAATTGTCCCTTCTGGAACGGTTCTCAAGGTCGTCTATTCTGCCAAGGGCCACATCCAATTGCTCTTGAAGAGATTGTATTTGGTCCGTGTTTTGGTTGGCTCTAGAAACTGTAATGTCAAGTTTATTTTCTATTATTTCCATCCTGGAGCCTACATTCTGGAAGTCAGAGCGTATATCATTAGTAATTTGCAATGCAGTTTGTGCAAGACCCCTTTCAAGTAATTCTGAGAATTTCTGAAAAAGCTCCCCTGCATTCTGAGGGATCATAGGATCAGTGTTTCCTGAGGGGATAAGGGTATTGAGGTGAACAGGTGAAAAATCCTGAGGTGAATCAGCACAATGGGGCTTAGTAGCTACCAGTTGATTTACTGAAGCTGATAATGTTTCTGACACAATGCCTGAGGTGCCCTGAGTTGATTGTGAGGAATAGTGCAGTGTGATGGGAGACAGTACTTGCCTCACTACAGTGTCTCCTTCAGCATAAGATGCCAGCGGCTGAGGCGCGGCCGCCATCTTGGATTCGGCCTGAGTTTCCAGCACTATAAATACCGGTTCCAGGCCCCTCCGGACCACACTGCTGTACATTAGGGTGATCACAAGAACTTCCCCCGTCAGATCCTCTTAGAATGGGACGTGGCACCGCCGTGTATCCGGTACTATGACCGATGGATGGCTGAGGTGGAGCGGAGCTCCCGGCTTAAGCGGCCATCCCCTATGTGCTCTTTCAATGGAGAAAAAAGGTGAGAAGGTGGCTGTATCAAAAGCCCTTTTAAGCCACCCCTCCATGAATTTTAAAGCGTCAAAGGGCCCTCACACCGTTCTGGAAGACCAATTTACACGCACATTACTCCTGCGGAGACAGTTTTCCATTGCATCTAATTTGGATGCTTGGAGGTTAGTTTTTTCCTGTAGCTTCCGTACTTCTTTCTCAATCGGATACAAAGTATCCTCAAGGGCACTTGTTCGCTCTTCCAAAGTGGTAACCCTTTCAGTGGTTTTATTCATAACCTGGTGTATTAAGATAAGTTCGTCTTTCATACTCTTTAGTTGATTGTCAAAGCCAATCATAAATGTTTTACAGTCATAGGACATCTTTCAATGTGGGTTCCTGAGGTAGCTCAAAGCCAGTTATAATAGGAGGTCCCAGTGTAGCCAAGATGGCCGGTATAGCAGCAGGCTCACCTTTCTCTCCCCCAAGGCCCTTAGTGGATTAGATTTTAGATCCCGTTAAGTTGGCCGAGTTAGATGATCTAGAGCAGTTGTTCTCAGCTTTATTAGTGCCGTGACCCCTTGATAAAATTTCCCCAAGTTGTGGGGACCCCAACAGTAAAATTATTTTTGTAGCATTCGTGCTGCGTGTAGAGGTCTACACACGGCACAAATTGGTCTAAGGCTCCGTGCCACTTCTCCAGCGTGGCTGTGGCTTTTTGCTTTCCAGTCCATGCTGGCAGGACTGGGAATCCATCCTCTTTACCCCTGCCCTTCTCTTCCATCCTGGATCAACAGGTTAGCAATCTTGACACACACTGGCAAGGTGATATTATATATAATATGTATCAATTTCGCTGTATATTCTTTGCATACTTGTCTCTCAATATGTATTTTTCTATTGATTATTAGAACTGGCTGATTGTCGATCACAACTATACCCCCTGAAGAAGCCACATAAAGGCGAAATATATCGGGTTGTACCATCAATGTTGCGATTTTCTGTTTACACAAATCTGCTGATCATATTATTTACCAGAATGCTGCAATAAGTCTGTATATGCATGTCTAACCTGAGTCCTTCTTGGTTAACCATCTGGTTTCACACTGTAGTGCATACTTTGATACAGTTTTTAATAAATTATTAAAGGTGATTTTTTCTGTAATACAGTTGTTAATGATAGCACCGTGATAGTCCCACCATTGTCCATATCCTTCTCTATATATTTCAGGGATGAGGTGCGATTTACTTGTTTTTCAAATCCAGGCCAACCAGACCCTATCCATTCTATCTATATTATTGTATTAGTGTCAATTATAGTATTACTTATAACGTGGTTAACTGCTTTAGTCTAGGCTTATAGTCCCATAACTTTGACTCTTCCATGCAGAAATGCAAACAATCTTGGGAGATACGTTAGTTTAAAACAGAGTGTTCACTGCTACCATTAGGCAGAGTAGCTAAGCAGATGTTTCCATTTTTCCTTGTGCTCCCACCAACTTTAATGATCCCCTCTCACCTCTCTTATGGAGGGGTTGCTACAGCCTGAGCCGCCACCTTACCGGCTCTCAGTTCTGGCTCTCAGTCCCGTGCTACCAACGACCGCTTGGTTCACACGATGCGGTGACCAGGAGGTTTTGCTCCTGTGCAGTCTCGAGATCTCGCGAGACTTCGGGCGGGCGGTTTGTCTCCTCAGGCGGCTCCAGACAGTGCGCCTCACGACTTCGGCTTATGGGACACGGCGGGGGGCTCCGAGTGCCTCCAGCCCCAGGCTCAGCTTGAGCAGCACTCAGCGTCAAGTGGGTTCAAAGCCCGCGGATGTACGGTGGATGGGCAGCGCTCTCCAGAGGTGGGTGGCCGGACATTGGTGCTCTAACGCGGCATGAATCGCACGGTAGAGGAGGTGGTGAGGCGAGTTCACCTGCTCACGCTGGCACTCTCACTCTCCCGCATCCGGTCACGCCACTTCAGGGTGAGGCTTGGCTGTGACTTCTGTATTCGTAGGATTAGATAAAAGTTCACAAAATCTGAAACACAAGAAAAGGAGTCGTCCAGAGCCGGTCTCTATCTCCCTCAGTGTTCTCAGCTCCCCTCGGGGATCACCATTCTTAGACTTTGTGCCACTCTTCCGTTTATTCACTCTTATCCAGAGTCATCAAACTATTATTGGACTTTTAAATATTTATTTACGTTCACCATATGTGTCAGTATTTGTTGTGTATATATTTTTTATAGTGTCTATGTATGGATATTCATGTATTTATCACATTGATGTTTTATGATTTTTTTAGCATCACATTTATTCACTTGCACTTGGATCACTTTGTTGCCCTTTGAGGCCAGTTTTTTTGTGCATTCGCATTACATTACGTTCACGGGCCTTGTTCGCTACGTCGTTTTTTAAAATGAAGTTTGAAAAACTTTGTTTTTTTTCATCACAAAAAGTGATCGTGTGTACGCGGCATAAAAGTTAACAAAATATTTTCTACAAAATTGTATTACTCAAAGGCCATGTCAAATGCATCATAATAATTTGAATAAAAAACCCAACATAGAAAGCATTGGGATCTGGAAAGGCATTTTGCGTTCAGAGCACATGACAGTATTACTTTCCTGTATCCCTTCCCTAGATACACATAGATATATGCTAGCAGTTTTCTTTAATCTTCTAAAAAATATAGAATTGTACAATTTTCCAGGGCAAGAATAAATGGATTTCAAACCTAATTAAAGCATTGTAAAACTAAAGAGGAACGCACTGCAGTGATAAAAAAAAGAATGCCTAATATTTTTTTTTTTGTATTTAAAAAAAAAAAAATTAAAATATAAATACTTATTAGTTCTTGAAATGAATGAATGAATGAATGAATGACTTGTATAGCGCAACGCATGTGAACTGAATCGCCTCTGGGCACTTTTTCCAGCCAGTGTCTGCTTGGCTGGTGCGGTCATTTTTACCCCGTAGGATCTTGACACGCTAGGGACACACAGTCGTACACACATATATACATGTATACTGGGCCAATTTGGACGAGATCCAATTTACCTACCCGCATGTCTTGGAGTGTGGGAGGAAACCGGAGTACCCGGAGGAAACCCACGCAGACACAGGGAGAACATGCAAACTCCAGGCAGATGGTGTCGTGGTCGGGATTCGAACCAGCGACCCTTTTGCTGCCAGGCGAAAGTGCTACTCACCGCACCACTGTGCTGAACAGTCAAAAGACTATGACTAAAATTAAATTGAAATTTGATGTCAAAATGATCACTGATGGTGTGCATCAGTAGCCTATACTGCACGTGTGTAACTTATGAGGTTATATTCTATCATGGATTTACCAATATATGAAAATGGTAAAAAAATAAAAAGTGCCTGCTTTGAGTGGTGTTACTTTTTTTTTTTAATTATTGCTTTTCTTCACTTTTTTATTTGTTAGTACATTATCTTCCAGTTGTGAGCATCTAGGGAAGGATGCATTGTTTGATTATATAATTGTCTAGGATGGAGGGAATCTTGCCAGGTTTTTGGATGACCGAAATGTGAGAGAAATGAGGATTTGGGGAAGTGCCCTTAAACAGGGAACTGTACAGGGTCAGCATATGGGGGTGATAGAATATCAGTGAAAGTTTTATAGTAGAAGTATGATAGGCCATCAGGGCCAGGTGATTTATGTAAGGGAAGAGCTTTAATTATAGCCAAAAGTTCCTCAGCAGATACCGCCGCATTCAAGCCGGCTAAATCCGCTTATAGAAACCCGATAATTTCGGGAGCTTTATGTTGGAAAAAAAAGACTCAAACTAAAAGTAAAATGGTTTTCCGGGGGCCAGGCAATTGTACAATTTACGGTAAAACTTACCAAAAATTTCTGACATCTCACGGGGGCAGTGAGTTCTGGATCCGTCCGCTTGTAAAAGGAAGTCAGGGAATGAATGAAATGGGCGTGGATGTAGTTTGTTAACCAACATTCTATGGGGTTTGTTTTAAAATTCGTAAAATTGTTGTTTCGTCCACAGTAAAGACCTGGCTGCCCTACCAAGCTTCATTAATTTTGATTTGTTCTCTAAGGGAGGTGACTCTACGTAGTTTCACCACCATGGGGGCACACAACAGCCTCTTCTCTGCGATGACCAGAGCGGATGTCAGGGACTGAAGAAGTCCATTCCTATCTTTCTTTAATCGAGAGCTTTTATCTATGCAAATACCACAAAACACGGCCTTGTGTGCCTCCCACAGTGTAGAAAAATCAGACACTGATCCCAAGTTAAGTTGGAAAAAATCTTCCAAGGCCCTTGGCTAAAGTGGAACGTGAAACCTCAGATTGTAAGAGATGGTCATTAATGCCTCATTTTCACTGAACAGATCGGTTCGGGTCGCTTGGAACGGAGCGGTTCAGAACGGTCCGGTCTATTCTGGTGAGCGTTTCCACTGCCAGTGGGACCACCAGGGCCATACATGTTTTAGAAAAAAATCCTCTCGTGATGTCACACTAGTGCGATGAGAAACGTGATGCAGCGTCACTCAGCGTCAACCAAAGAACAAAAAAAACAACAATGGAGGTCATTTAGCAGCTCGTGTTTTCTCTGCTAGCCTTTTGGTTCTTTATAGGCAAAATACATGCCGCATTGTATGAGAGAAGGTTGCGAGCGGCCAGGAGAAACACAGCAGAAAAGAAAAGGAAACTTTTAGCTTGGATGTGTAGCCGGGAGGAGAATATAGGGTAAGCACAACTAACCGACTTAACTGAAACACACACACACTGACGCACACACTGACCCACCAATATGACGCACACACACACACACACTGACCAACACACACACACACTGACCCACACACACACTGACCCACCAATATGACCCACACACACACTGACCAACACACACACACTGACCCACCAATATGACACACACACACACCGACCTACCAACCAACCTGACATACACATTGACTTGAAAGATGTTTATTTTTTGAGATATGTTACCATTTTTTTTTTCAGATGCTTCTCCTTTTGGCAAAGCAGCGCCGCAGACCAGTGATTTGGGCTTTATTGATAATCATCATGCCTTACCATTGTGCCGGGGTGCATTGGGAGTACTCTGTGGTTGGCTACTCTGTGGTTGGCTATTTGGTGGTTGGTCTGATGAAAAACTACTGTTGCTGCTGAAAGACGTTGAAGGTCCATCATCTGAAATGTTTGATACATCATTGGAGAGTCCAACTGTTTCTGAAAATAAACATATGGTTAGATATTTCATTTCAAATGGTTAGCAGAGCGATATCCTATGCGAAGTTTAAGGCCGCGTACACACGAGGGGATATGTCCGCTGAAAACGGTCCGATGGACCGTTTCAGCAGACATCTCCGCTCGTGTGTATGGGCTAGCGGACAGATTTCTCCACCCGACAGATTTCAAAGCAAGCTTTGAAATCTATCCGGTGGGAATCTGTCCGCCCGACATGTCTGCTGGTTAGTACACTTACCAGCAGACATGTTGTCCCCCACCGCCGCCGTGCCGCTGCCGAATGGATTCGGCGCATGCGCGGAAGTGTTTTACTTCCTGGTACGGTGACGTGTCACCGCCACGTCACCGCGCCGTCCGGCGGCGGGGAATTTGATCCGATGGTGTGTACACGCCATCGGATCAAACTCCCGATCGGACATATCCGATGGAAATGGTCCGCGGAATGTTTTCATCGGATATGTCCGATCGTGTGTACGCGGCCTAAAAAAAATTAACTTACCAAAGGGGTCTACCATGGATTCCAGAATTACAGTTGCAGAGTCCAGATCTCCCTCCCTGCCTTGGTTTGCTGGCTGATGACCGTAAATGGCGTCGTACCACCTCCAAGCAGTTGGACAATTTCCACTACGGCTGTTGGCGTCCTTAATTTTTTCATATTGAGCTTTAAGCTTTTTCAGCTTTGCCCTACACTGGCCCGACGTCCGTTCGAATCCCTCGGCTGCCATCCGCTGAGAAATTTCTTTATAGACCTTTTCATTTCTCACTGATCCATCAAGCTCACTCTGAATAACGCCATCACCAATAATTAATGAGAAAGTTGATAATTCCTCAGATAACCAAAGCCTCCTGTTTGCTGCCATCCTTCTCCTTTATATGGACTAGCGATGTGGTGATTGGTTGGCGTTTAGCTTTGACGTCAGCATAGCTGTTTTCTGTCCACCAATCAGTGGAATGAACTGTGTGACGCCAGTAGCTCTGCCCTAACCGTACCGTTCCACTTTTCTTTGGACCCTCATGAGAAGCAGGACCCTTGCTGGTGTGGTACGGTTCGATTTTATGGCACGCTTTCATAATGGAAACACCCAAAATAGCGAACCGTACTGAACCGGTCAGCTCAGTGGAAACGAGGCATAAGACTCCAATGACAGAATTTGGCGTAGGCCTGAGAAAGCACTAGATCCAACGCAATGGGAACATGGTCTGACCATGTAATGGGTGATATATCCGACTCGACCACGTAAGGAATAGTCAGGGCCGAATTAAAAAGTCAAGACGTGAGTACATTTTATGAGCTGGGGAATAAATGTGAATTGTTTGGATGATGGGTGCTTAATCCTCCATGAGTCGAAAAGTTGGTGGGACCGAATACATTTACGGAAAGCATTAGCTTGGGATGTAGTCTTTTTAGATGGAGAAACATTAAGGAGGGTTTGTCTATCTCTAGTGGGAGACATAACCAAATTGAAATCCCCACCAACAATCATAAAAGGTTGTGCACAATATTGGGGGGAATCAAAAAGTTTGTTGAGGAAGTCTATCTGACCAGTATTGGGGGGCAAAGAGATTGACCAGGGTAAATGAAGTGGTCAGACACTCACAATCGAAAATGAGGAATCTCCCATGGGGGTCAGCATGTGAGTTAACGTTAATAGGACAGGACTTTTTTTTATCAAAATAGCCACTCCCGCCCTGCCTGTAGAATCAGAGGCAAGGAAGGACGTGGGGAAAAACTTTGAGGCAAATGTAAATGAACCTCCTGCCCGGAAGTGGGTTTCCTGGATCAGTATCACATCTACGCCTGAGGCCCTGAAGTCCTTCAGGGCCATCCAGCGCTTGTGGACAGAACCTAGACCCTTTACATTATATGACAGAATCCTTAAAGGGGTAATTCCCCCAAAAACCTTTTTTTAACATTGATTGAGGCTCGTTATGTCAAGGGGAATCGGGTGGTTTTTTATTAGAAACGAAGCAGTACTTACCGTTTTACAGATGCATCGTCTCCGTCGCTTCCGGGTATGATCGTCTGGTCTGGGCGTGCCTATTTGATTGACAGGCTTCCGACAGGCTTCCGACGGTCGCATACATCGCGTCACGAGTAGCCGAAAGAAGCCGAGCGACGGTGCGGCTCTATACTGCGCCTGCGCACCGTCGTTCGGCTACTTTCGGAAAATCGTGACGCGATGTATGCGACCTCGGAAGCCTGTCAATCAAATAGGAACGCCTATAGTCGGAGACCATACCCGGAAGCGTCGGAGACGATGCATCTCTAAAACGGTAAGTACTGCTTAATTTCTAAAAAAAAAACAACCCGATTCCCCTTGACATAACGAGCCTCAATCAATGTTAACAAAAAGGTTTTTGGGGGAACTACCCCTTTAAGGCCGTGTAAGTAAGCTAGGTAAATAGGCTTGTGTATGAATAATGGAAGATAGCAGAACATAGGAGACATAAAAATAAGTACAAAGCTGTGTATAAACATAGAAACAACATTACCTTGGTAACTAAAGTTAACAGATATACCCTGCAAAAGAACAAGTTAGGAGAATAAAAGCATAGCAATTTCGTCCTATAGAGCTGATCTACAGATATGGACACCATGAACAAAAACAAAAGAAAAAAAAAAGAAGAAAAAGGACCTATTTTTTCAAGAGCCTGAGTTGTAATTGCCACTCAGGTGGCCCTAAACAAAGCCTAGGGCTAGGTAGAGGTGTGTACGAACTTCCATCAGGAGACTCTGGATAAGGAGATGGGGAGGACCCTCTGCTCACCTTATGATATCGGTAGTGTATAAAATGAGCTTGACAGTCAGAGATCTGATAATAGTGAAAGAAAAAAAGTCAGCAAGTAAACACGGATGACCGTCAACATGAACATGATAACCTGAAAAAGAAAACCACTTATAAAAATATCCCATGGTTTGGGAAAAAGATCCACCTTGAACTGGAAACAAGGTGGATACAGAACTTTATTTATAAAAAATGCTTATTGAGAGCGCAGTCTTTACTCAAGGGCCTTGATGCGCTCATAAAACCAACATATCCCATATACAGAAGAAGATATCTAAATCCTAATACATGAGGGAAAAGGAAAAAAGAAATCCAAAAATACACTCACTTTAGAGTCCTAACCTTTTATCTCCCAATTTTTTCCACTGGTTAAGATTTATTTCTGTATAAAAGATGCATTAGTTGTCTCTCACCCATCCTCTGTTCACCTATCAGGCAGGTTTTAGAGCCAGAGATGTTTATCTCTCGTCGTCCAATACTTCAGGGGAGGTAAAAAAATAAGACTTCTGGGTCACAATTCAGCCGTTATCCTTACAGGGCTGCACTTCATCCTTTAAGGAGGGGGGGGGGTCACATCGGAGGCATCTCACACCTCCGACGTCTCCACCGCTTCAGCCGAATATTCCTCCTTCTTACAGTGGAAGTCTCTCACATCACTGCTGCCCCCAGGTGTTCCTCTGTACAGGGAGGGGGGGGGGGGGGACGCTACAGGAGTCTCTCACGTCCCCGTCGCCACTTGGCAGGTGTTTCTCTGTCCAAGGGGGTCGACTTTAGCCTCTCACACCACCGCCGGCGCTTCCAGTAGCAGCCTCTCACTCTAAGTCGGCCTAAACACAATGAGTCATACAGTCGGGGGTTTTCTAATTGAAACTTTGGCTCAAACAAAAAGTCCTAAAATTCTTAACGAGAATGAAGTGTAACATAAGGCACATACATTCTTTAAAAACAAAAACGATGAAATGGAAGTGAAATTACAAAAACACATTTGCATTTGATCATATACTCTATAACAGGGGTCCTCAAACTTTTTAAACAGGGGGCCAGTTCACTGTCCCTCAGACCGTTAGAGGGCCGGGCTATAGTTTTTTTTTAACTATGAACAAATTCCTATGCAATCTGCACACATTTTATTTTGAAGTGAAAAAAAAAAACGGGAACAAATACAACATTTTAAATTAGGAACAAGTAAAGTTAAATCAACAAACTTACAAGTATTTCAATGGGAACTATGGGCCTGCTTTTGGCTAATGAGATGGTCAATGTCCCGTTCCATATTTGTCACTGCTAGTCGTAACAAGTGACGCAAGTGACGCATCAGTTAGTCTAGATCTGGTTGGAGATTTTGTGGCCGGAATCACACTATTGCGTTGCGTTTTTGAGCTCCGTTGTCATTGCAAATTTCTCTATAAGGTGTTCTGCGGATCAACTATGTTTTTGCTGCGGATCAGGTGCGAATTAGAAGAAATTCACTTCAGAGCTGCGTTTTTGGTGAGGGCCAATCATTGTTAGCTGTGTGATGATGTAGCTAATAAAAGGGAGTGAACTTTCTTGGACTCTTCCTTTTTCTCCAGCATTCAGTATTGTGTGGATTTGGATTTGTGAAAAATGTGTGCTGCCCTGCCCATGTTCATGCCTACAGTTGTTGCTGCAACATCAGCAATCTTGCTGGAAGTTGAGAGGAGGAGAAGGAGGAGGAGGAGAAGAAGATACTGGGTTCATCCCATCATTGCAAATAGGGATGAAAGAGGGCAGTTCATGATATTGTATGAAGATCTCCGTGCGCATGAAGACAAGTTTTTTGATTATACACGCATGTCAATAACTAGGTATATTTTTTTTTTCCTTGCTAAACCTTTTCTTCCTCCATTTTTCCATAGTAGATGTTTATATATTTTTTTTATTCTAGTTTTGATGATTTGTTAGGACTAAAATACCCTAGGTTGGAGCGACAGAACACATGCTACAGAGCAAGCATCCAGCCTGCAGAAAGATTACTACCATATTTATTAGAGTATAACGCGCACACGTGTATAACGCGCACCCCTAATTTTCGATTAAAAATTTGTATAAAATTTTGTTTCACACCAAGCATTGTAATTGACAAAAAAACGTTGTTGAACACGTGCGGCCATGATAAAAATCATTTATTGACAACGTAAACTGGTATAACATTCCTCTCTGGTACAGTGATTTCTCGGCTAGCTGCTCGATTTCCGTGAATTTCAGCATGATCAACAACTTTGAGCTTGAATGAAGCGTCATATGCAGAACGTTTTCTCTTGATACCCTGAGTTGCCATCTAACGGGTACCAGTATATCAATTAAAATATGAAGAACACTGAATTACGGTACGCAAAACACTGAATTGTACAAAAGCAATGCTTACCCTAACGTGTGGGCGAGGCGAGGAAATGAAGCGGCGACCATACAGCGGATAATAAGAATTCTCACCCCCAGTTCGGGCCGCCCACTGTACGCGACGTGGGGACGTTTTTTTTTCTTCGCCCTCGCGTACAGTGAGCGGCTGCAGCCCGGAAAAGGCGCATTGCAAACTCACAATTCGCCTGCGCCCTCAATGGTCCGGCCGCCACTGCCACCCCAGCCCTCGTTTATAACGTGCACCCAAACTTTGATTTCTTTTTTTGGTATACTCAAATAAATACGGTAATCACATTAAGGTACTTTTCTCCATCTATGTGCATTGTCATTTTTATTTCTGATCATGTAATATTTTGTGCATTCAACTATCTAACAGCTGTAATTACAAATGAATAACCAGACAGAAGATGAGCAAACATTTTTTTTTCTCAAAAAAAATAATAATAATTGGGCAACATATATTTTTTGTAAATAATATAAAAAATAAAACTGCACACACACTCATTAACTGTGGGCAGAACTTAAACTTTATAGGTTGTGATATTTTTTTTGATAATGCTGCCTCAGTGGAGTAATGACTTCCTGACGTTTTTTCAGCAATGGCAGTGCTGGAAGCATGGCTAGAGTCGCCATGTTGCTGTGGGCCATGTTGCTGTGGGTCATGTGGCCATGTTGATGTGGGTCATGTTGCTGTGGCCCATACATCCCCTGAATTTGAGTGTGTGGCGTAATTGAATGGATTTGGGATGGGATAGTGAACTCGCCTGTGTTGTACATCATATATTGATGTTGCCTCTTCCAAACTGTAAGTATTGGATGGAGGAACATAGGGGTAAGGTTTGTGTCTCGGCTCTGGGGACTGGCCTGAGTTGTTGCTTGTGGCACATATGGCCTTTCCGATCTTGGTTCCTCACTTGGCACTGTAAATGACTGTAGAACTTGTTCTTTTTTTTTTTTTCCACATCAGCTAATCGCACGTGCTGGAGATCAGCTCATGGTCAATATGCTTTCTTGGTCTCCAAAGCTTACTTGCATCATTTGTGGGGTCTCCTGTGTTCCAAAGATTCCCTTTTTTTTTTTTTTTTTTTATAAATTAAAGACGTGTTTTTGTACTTATTAGAGTGTTCCCTTTTCCACTGGGAGATACCCGTATTTTCTAGTCACCCTACAACCAACCGCATGCTCTTTCGGCTCCGGTACTCCCGTCTTCGGGGTACCCCTTCTCTATTACTGTGGGACCCCTTTCCCCTACCCACCCACCTCCCCCCCTCTCCCTCCTCCCTCCCCCCAGGTGACTCCCGAGGATGCCTAATTGCTGATATTCCATTTAAGTATTTTAGAGATTTGTTTCATATGGGTTAGCACTTTAGGGCCCGTAGGTTCTCAGATTCTCTGCATAACTCCACGTCTTTTTGTATTTTTCCCAGCTTTTCCATTTATTTTTAAAATCCTGGTTTGTCTCTCCCATGGTCTCTTTCAGCTCTTCCATCCTGTGGGTTTCCTCGACCGTGTCGATCCACTCCCACATCTCTGGGCTTTCCTCCCTCTGCCAGTTCTTTGGTATTAACCTCTTGGCTGCATTGAGCAGGTGGGGCACTAGGGACTTTTTGTATCTCGAAATTCCCACCCTCTCTCCGTGGAAAAGGACTACCCAGGGGTCTTTCTTGATTTCTTTGCCCGTTATTTCTTTTATTTGGCCCAGAATTTGTTGCCAAAATTTCTGGATTTTTGGGCATAGCCACCAGATGTGAGCCATGGTTCCTTTCTCTTGGCATCCCCTCCAGCACTGATCTGATTTCCCTTCTGCATATCTACTCACTTTGTCGGGCGTGGCATACCAACCCGAGACACATTTGTAGTTCATTTCTGCCGTTCGTGTATCAATGGCCGAGGCATGGGTCAATAGCATTATCCTTTCATACGTGTTTTCACCTCTACGTGTGCCCAACTCCCTTTCCCATTTTTGTAGGAAGGGCGGCTCTCCCAGCTTGTCAATTTCCAACAAGATTTTGTATACTTTTGATATTGTGCCTTTTGAGCTTTCTGTTTTGCACAGCCTCTCCAGCGGGGTAAGTTCCTCGCTTGACCGTAATGGGTGAGGCAGAGATTGTACAAAATGACGTAGCTGGAGGAACCGCCATCCATCCAAATCCCATTGTGTTGTTCTTTGTTTCAATTCCTCAAACTCCCTAATTTTACCCCCCTCTATTATATCCCCTAGGTGTAATCTATCAGTTTTTATCCAATTCCCCCCTATTTTCCCTACCCCTGGTGCAAAATAAGTGTTTTCCTTCAAGTTAATAAGTGGTGAATTGTGTTCCTTGTCTAGTTTTTTATATACCCTGTCCCATAATCTCAGTGTATCTCGTGTTAAATCTAACGTTTCTATATTTAATGCTCTATATTGTATAGGTGTCCACATGATAGTGCATAGTTGTGTTTTAGATTGTGCTTTTTCTATCTGTACCCATCTCTTCTCGCTTCTATCTCTGGCCCATTCTACCACACGAGATAGTACTGCAGCTTTATAGTACTCTCTGATATCAGGCACGGTTAGGCCACCCTCGCTCTTCTTTTGTTTTAAAATTGTTAGTGAGATTCTATGCTTTTTATTTTTCCACGCATAGTTTAATAGTATCGAGTTCAATATTCTCAGAAATTGCTGGGGGAGGGTAATCGGCAGCATTTGAAATTTGAAAAGTATCTTTGGTACCAAACACATTTTCAAAATGTTTATGCGTCCAACCCAAGAAATGGGTCTATTACTGATTTTCTTAATATCAGTTTTAATCTCGTTCAAGAGGGGAACGAAATTTATTTTGTATATTCTCTTGATCGAGTTTGTTAGCTTAATACCCAGATATTTTAGCTCGCTAATCCATGGGAATACACATATCCTCTTAACCAACATCTCTTCTTTTTTATTAATGTTGATATTTAAAACTTCAGTTTTCGTTTCGTTGATTTTAAAATTAGAGATAGCGCTGTATTCTTGGAGTACCTTATTTAAAGCGGGGATTGTAACCAGTGGGTCGGTAATATAGAAAAGGATGTCGTCTGCAAAGGCTGATAGCTTATGCTCCTCTTGCCCTACTTTTACTCCGCTAATTTCAGAGTTATTTCTTATTGTAGCTAGCAATGGTTCTAGAGACAGAATGAAAAGGAGGGGAGACAGTGGGCATCCCTGTCTCGTCCCATTCCTCATGACAAACGGGGACGAGAGGGTCCCATTGATTTTTACTCTTGCCGATGGATCAAGATAGAGTGTCTTTATCCACCTTAGCATCCTGTCTCCTATACCCATCATTTCTAGGGTTTTTAACATTAATCCCCAATCTACCCTATCAAAAGCCTTTTCGGCGTCAATCGAAAGGAAAAGGGCAGGGGGTCCATCCCTTTTTAATTTCTGAAGGAGGAGGAGAGCCCGCATGCCGTTATCCTTACTTTCTCTGTTGGGTATGAACCCGGTCTGGTCCGGGTGCACCAGGTCGGGCATCATGTTTTTCATACGTTCAGCTAAAATTTTTGCAAGAATCTTAATGTCTGCATTCAGCAAGGATATCGGTCTATATCCTGCACATTGCGAGCTATCCTTTCCTTCTTTTAAGATTAAAGTAATCGAAGCCGCTAACATCTCTTTACTTGCTTCGAATTTTGCACCCAGCCCATTAAAGTATCTGCATAGTCTAGGTATTAGAATATTGCTAAATTTTTTATAATATAGGGCCGTAAAGCCATCCGGCCCTGGACTTTTTCCCGCAGCCGTGTTGTTTAAGGCTTTTTTGATTTCAGATTCCGTTATGGGCTCATCCGTTTTTGTTCTTAAGGTCTCCTCTATCTTAGGGACCCCGGCTCTCAGCAAGAAATCATACGTTTTTGCCTCTTTCTCCCCTATTTGCCACCCACACTGGTCTATCGCATACAGTTCCTCATAGTAATTTTTAAATGTCTCCGCAATGTTCTTAGTTGTATATACCATCTCCCCGTTTTTATTTTTGATTTTCTCGATGTAATTCCTGGTTTTTTTTTTTTTCACCATTTCTGCTAAATGTTTACTAGCTTTATTGCCCCATATATATCTCTCCTTCGCTATGCAGTTAAACTTTTTTTTTATTTCGTGTGACAACATCTCTTTTAGTTCCTCTCTTTTTAGGATTAGCTTATGGAGGGTCTCTCTTGTTCTCTCTTTTTTATGGGTTTGTTCCAAGCTCGCTATTTCTTTTACCACTAAGTTATACTTCCTAATTCCCTCTTTCTTTTTCCTGGACCCTTCTTTAATTAGGATTCCACGGATATAAGCTTTGTGCGCTTCCCAAACAATGGCCTCCGAGGTTTCCCCGTTATCATTAGCTAAAAAAAAATATTTGAGTTCTTGTTCTACCTTTCCCGCCCCCTCCTCATCTCGTATCAGGTCTTCATTTAGGCGCCAAACCGGATGGTAGATTTGTTGCGTAGTGTTCTCTATTTTCATAGTGATCGGGGCATGGTCTGACACTGTCATAATTTCTATCTTCGCCTCGATTACCCTATCCAGCAGCCTATGGTCTACCATCATATAGTCAATCCTGGAGTAGGTCCCGTGGACAGGAGAGTAAAACGTGTAGTCTTGTATCCCAGGATGGAGGGACCTCCATACATCTACCAGCTGGCTGTCATGCATTAGCTGTTTGAGTTTTTGGACTTCCACATTATTTACCTCTCGTGTCCGGGACGTACTGTCCTCTCTCGGGTTAATACAGAAATTAAGATCCCCCGCTACAATCACATATCCGTCTAGGAAAGGTTTTAGTTTCCTTAAAGTCTTGTTTACATAGTTCACCGGGCCGTTGTTAGGGGCATATATATTAACCAACGTATATACAGTATCCCCAAGTTTGCCCTTAAGACATAGAAATCTACCATCCGGATCAGTTTTCCTATCTTCCAATACAAAATTCACTCTCCCCGTAAATCCTATGGCCACCCCTCTTGCGCGGTTTGAAATGGAATCTCCATAAAACCATATCGGATAGCTGGGAGAGTGTAGTCTAATGCTGGAGTTGATTGTTAAATGCGTCTCCTGTAGGAAGATCACATCTCCTCCATAATGTTTTATCTCCTCAGTGATCTTCTGTCTTTTGGCCCGGGTATTTAGGCCCTTAACATTATATGAGATAAATTTTATTCCGGCCATCTACTCACTATTTGTATACTTCTTTTGGTATCCAATCGGGAGTCACCTTCCCTTTCCCCCCTCCCCACCCCCCCTTCCCTCCCCCCCTCCCTTCACCCGTCCACCTTCCCCTACCTCCCTTCCCTCCCTCCCTCCCCCTACCCCCCCACCCTAGGGCCCCAAAGACCAAGGGGCTAATGAACCGTGTAGACCTCTTTTCCACGGTTCTCTTGTTTGAGGTAGGGTTCCCCTCGGATCTCCTCCCTCCTGGTAGGTCTCCTGAGGAGGGAGGATTGCCCAGAGGATAGGAACGCCCGACTCCCCCTCTCTGTCTAAATTTTTCCCTCCACCCCCCTTTTCCATTCATTTTGGGACTATTTTAGTTTAGACCGTCCATCCTGGCAATTCAGGTGCTTGAATATCCAGCTTATTACAGAAGGCTTCTAGGTCCTCGGGAAAAATTAATTTTGCTGATATGCCATCCTTCCACCCTATGAGACATGCCGGGAATCCCCATTGGTATTTGATGTTTTGGGCCCGTAATTTCTCTAGCAGTGGTTTGAGCAGTCTCCTCCTGGTTAGGGTTTCCCAGGACAGATCTGGGAAAATCTGGATCTCTACATCTTTATACCTCAGGGGTGGCATCTTTTTTAATTTCAGCCATATTTCCGCCTTGTCCTCATAATTTCTAAATCTTATAATTATATCTCGTGGCCAATCATTTTCTCTATTTTTTTGTGTCCCGATTCTATGGACCCGTTCTATTTTTAAGTCTTTTTCCATATTTTTCGCTAATATCGGTTTAAAGAGTTCGTTCATAATTTCCCTAAGGTCTTCCCCTTTTTCTTCCTTAATTGAGCGAATCCTTAAATTTTGTCGTCTACTTCTGTTCTCTTGGTCCTCAAGCCTGTATTGTAGCAGGCACTGGTTCAGTCTTAGACTATTATGTTGCTCTCTTAGTTGTTTTATTTCTAGGGTTTGCTGTTCGTTCTTGGTTTCCATCTCTTCTACACGTAGTAAGAGGTGGCTCAAGTCTACTCTCACCATGCTAATTTCTTGTCTTATCACATCCTCCAGCCTCTTTAACATAATGTTCATTTCACTTTTTGTGATGTTCTGTGACCCCGCTGTTGCCTCCTCCATAAGACTTCTGTCTTCCTCCTCTTCTAATGATCTATCCGGGATTGCACCTCCTGTATTTTTATTTTTTTCTCCCTTTTTTTCAGTTTTTTTTGTGGTGTTGGGGCTTTTAACCGTTCCCTCTTGGGTCAAATATTGTCTAATTGTGCTGGGCGTTGTGTTTTCTTTAGGGGCCTTGGGGGCAGTGCCCCTTGTTATCTTGCTCATACTGTATGTCTTGGCCGTTGTTCTTATTCGTTTCCCCAGTTTTGAGGATGAACAGAGGTTTCCCCTTATTCACCTTTTCCTAGGGGGCTCTGGACTTGTTTTGGCCCCTTCACATATACCTTCCAGTCTTCCCGTCTCCTCCTTATCTTTAGTATGTTATAAGTTATATCTTCGGGTGTGGGTTTAAAAGTCCCCTCGCTAGGATTTGGTAATGCAGTGGGGAGCTAGGGAGGCAGCAAGCCGGGGGCACCACTTCGGTAGGGGGGATACCCCGATCTCCAAGGATCTTATATCTCCAGTGTTGGTCTCTCCCTATCTCTCTTGTTTAGTCCCGTAGAGTTAGGGGCTTAGGGAGGCCTGGGTCCGAATTGAGAAAGGGGTCTCCCCTGTTCAGTTCGGTTTTTGATTTTTATTTGTATATTTTCTCCCCTGCTGATTATTTGAGGGTTGCGAAGTGTAGTTCTCAATCAATTTCTGTTTTCTCGTCCTGTTCCCAGGATGGAGGGGTCTGTCTGACTTGACCTTTAAATTATCGAAGCGACTTGGCATCAGCTATTTCCCTTTGTCTTCAGGGCTCTTTGGGGGTCCCTGCCGCTACGTCAGTTAAAAGGGCAGCTGTTTCATAGAGATCCTCTAAAGGTACTCATTTAGTACTGTGCCTCTCTAGGGCCCCTCCAAATCCTTTCTTAGGACTGGGGGGTGTCTATAGTAGGCCTTCCATTGGTGAAATCAGACTATGTGTTGGTACAGTTATTTGTTGGCTGCCCTCCTCTCCCCGGGCCCCGGGCACTAATTGACCTCAAGGCGTATGCCAGTCATACGTTATGTATGTTGATAAATTCTGAGCTGAACTCCGCTCTTTTCAAAGGGACCTCTAATGTGCAGCCTTTAATATAGTTAATACATTTTCCCTGGACATCGGGTGGTCTTTGTCACTTGTATAATTGCGCTTCTATGCAGGTATCTTTGCTCCGATACTATTCACCACAAAACAGGAAAGAAAAAAAAAAAAAAAAACAATCCTTTATACCCCCATCTGGCACGCTAGGCTGACCTTTTCAAGTAAGGGTAATTTTACTGTCACACATAGCATGGAATGATCTTACCAGCTCCGTAGGTTACCCATATTGAGCTTATGGAATCTCCTTTTGTGCCCGGGGGGGGGTGGGAGGTTTAGGCTGGCTTCTGCTTCTCTGATCTCTGCTGGTGGAGCGGGGGGTGGGTGGGATGCGGCTCACCGCGGTCTCGCTGCGGGTTCTCGGGCGACCAGGCGGGTAACACGAAGCGGTGCTCAGGTGCGGATGTCAACCTTGCGGATCTCCTCGCTGTGCACCTGGCGTCTCCGCTCCATAGCCCCGCTGCTCTTCCGGGTCACTCGTCGCTCGCCGCTCGTTCCTCTTCCTCACGTTCCGGGCATCGACGAGGTTCCGCCTACCTCACGGCGCGCGCGCGCGTACTACGTGCGTGTCATGCTGACTCCGGGTCTTGCCTGTAGAACTTGTTCTACAGTGGTTCGCATTTCCAAATATCGCTCAGGTCGTACTTTTTTTTTATCAAAGGAACAAAATTGAGCGCCAGTATTGTAGCCGGACATAAGAAAGCATCCACCTTTTCAGACATTTTTATTAAAATCTCTAGTAGACGCTCACATACTGCCGCTCGCTTACGTGCCACTTTGGCAAACCGAGCAATGGTTGCAGGAGCAGAGGAGGGCTCAGGGATCGGCTCAGCCAATCCAGATTCCTCTTCTGGGTTTTCAATCCATAAATTTGACCCTAGTTGCATTTCTGTGAGCTCCTCATTTGGTTCTATCAAATCAGGTGCCTCTGATTGTGCCTCAGAATGACTCTCTGGTTGATCCTCCAACACATCCTGTTCATCCAAACTTGCTTCGGTCCTGTTTATAGAAGAAAAAATGACCTTAATAATGTAAAATCTGTAGGCATGATACATTGATGATGTAGATGTTAACTTACTCTCTCATCTCTATGAGTGGTTTCAGAAATTTAAGGTCATCGGCATACATATAGGGGACTCTAGCAGTTGCCCCCTGATCCACTCCTCACTTCTCTGAGGTGACGATTGTATTTTTTGAAGGCATCCCGCATGCTTCGCCACCTTTTCTTTATGTATTCCACTGAAAAACAGAGAAGAGAATAATATTTTTTTTTTGAAGGTACCTAGCTACAGGCAATTCATTTGGAAGTCTCCACTATGAGTTCAAGGTTGGAAAATCAACAATATGTGGCATTGTTCATGAAACATGCATTGTTTTATGGGAAGAACTAAACCCTTTTGGTCTTCAAAAAGCCTACAAAACAAGAATGGGTGAAGGTATCTGCGGAATTCTGGGAGCGATGCAATTTTCCCAACTGTCTGGGAGCCATTGATGGGAAGCACATTCACATCCTGAGGCCATTTGATAGTGGGAGTCAGTTTTTTAATTATAAAAAAATGTATTCCATTGTATTACTGGCAGTGACAGATGCAAATTATAAATTCATTTATATTGATGTAGGTGCTTATGGCAGCAGCTCGGATTCGGGTGTATTTGGCCATTCCACATTTGGGAGAATGCTAAGGGAGAATAGACTGGATTTACCAAACGATTCGTCCTTGCCCGGAACAAATGAGCCTGCCCTGCCATATGTTTTTGTAGGGGATGAAGCGTTTGCCCTTGGGAAAAATATGCTTAGACCTTTTTCTAGTAGAGCACTGACCAATGAAAGAAGAATATTTAATTATCACCTCACTAGGGCACGACGAGTAGTAGAGTGCATTTGGGATTCTTTGTAATACATGGAGAATCTTGCACACTGCCATCAACCTCAATCTGGAGCATGCTGTCTCTGCTGTTAAAACTGTCTGTGCACTGCACAACTATGTGCGAGAACGTGATGGTTAAATTTTTGAGGATTGCCTGATGCATACCATGGAGGCTGCACAGTGGAATGTGACTAGGGGCACTACCAGTGGTAAATTGGATAGAGATCAATTCCAAAATTACTTTATGTCGCCAGCTGGCCAGTTACCTTGGCAGATGCAGTCAATTATTTTTTTTATTTTTTTTGTGTTGTTTAAAATTTCTATGGCCCTTTAAATATTATTAAAGAACATACTGAGATAACAATGTCACTATGTGTAATTTGATTGGAGATTTAAAAAATGTGATAAACACTTGTGTGTCATAAAATTTTTGAATCATAATCTCTACCTGAACATCACCAAACATTTGTTTACCTCATCCGTCGATGTCTGACACTGTTGTGTGCTCTGCTGGGTGACATTGTACAGAAGATGAGGTATTTGTACGACCAGCATGGGCCATAACGTAAAAAGGGGATGACAAATACAGATAGCCACTCCCCCAAGGATATGTAAACCAACTTGGTAAAGTGAGTTTACATATTAGTAAAATAGACACTCAGGCAGACTCATACAAACAATGACCAAGGATGTGAAAATTAGTCCCTTGTCACCATCAACATGGGGACAGGGTGGAATTGTAATTTAACTTTAAAATCCTGCAAAGATTGAAAACATGTGGCATGGTATGGGTTAGCACACTTAACATGCCCTGACAGAATGCATGATTGGATATGGGCCTGGTCTGGATTTGTGGGGTTAAGCACTCTGGTTATTGGGGTTTAATTTAAAATATAAGGTACCTCACTCCCTCCAAGCTAAAATCTTTCTACCCCTCAATATCCCCCAACTGTTTCAGAGGATGCCAAGCTGAAGGTACCCTACTACATACATTCTGGAGTTGCCCTATGCTGGATCAGATTTGGGATGCAGCCATTTCCAGGTTTGAGAGCTCTTCGGGTCAGAAGATTACCATCTCCCCCCAGATCTGTATTCTCTATGACAAAATTCCAGATATCCCTATTCAATGCTCCAGACCAGGGGTCTCCAAACTGCGGCCCGAGGGCCGGATGTGGCCCTTTGCTAGCCTTGATATAAGGCATTATTCCTCCCAATGGCACCAACAATGGGACGCTATCTCTCAGACTAATAGCAATGATGGAGCCCTATTCCACCTCCTACTGCCCACCAACACTGGGGCCATGTTTATTCTCACTGATGATCGGTCCTGGGGGAATTTTCTACCCGATCCGGCCCCCCTGAAGTCTGAAAGACCGTAAACTGGCCCTTTGCTTGAAAAGTATGGAGACCCCTGCTCTAGACTGTTCCATTCCCTTTGTAGCTCCATTCAATGGATGATTGCACTCAATTGGAAGACCAACAACTTGCCCTGGGCCCAAGTTCTAGATAGAATGGAGATGCTTAAACTTTCAGAAAGAATATACCATACACTAAATGACTCTTCATATTTTTAACACCAAATGGTCTTACTGGTATATCACCCAACAACCATAAACCTAT
The DNA here is from genome assembly GCA_029574335.1 of Rana kukunoris. Classification (NCBI taxonomy): domain Eukaryota; kingdom Metazoa; phylum Chordata; class Amphibia; order Anura; family Ranidae; genus Rana; species Rana kukunoris. The sequence continues at coordinate 734,342,131 of CM056049.1, forward strand.
TACCCCTTCCCCTTCCACCTTCCTCTTTACCGAGATTTTGGGTATACTTTCTCATGCATTAGATATATTTATGCTATATTTCCTCTGTTAAACTTTCCCAAGCAGCTTTCCATGTTATTATATCTGACCTGTTATTTTCAAAGAAATTTCATTTTTCTGTTACTTGTACAAACAACGGTGTTGTGGAGGGGCGTGGCTTGGCGCGCGGAGCGGATGGAAGCAGAGTAGAGGGGCTCCGACTTCCAGGGAGACGCTGGCCGATTTACAACTTGCCTGATCACCGAATATGTCCATCCTGACTAAGAAAGGACATCATAGTCGCACCCTGCGCTCGACGGGCACCCCGAAGAGCATGATCTCACCGTCTAATCTGGGGAAATTCCGATACAACGCGGGAGGCAAGAGCTCCAAGATGGCGCCGACACGGAGCCCTGAGCGGGGAGAGGACAGGGAGGACGACGAGATCTCGCTTCCAGCCTCAGAAGACTCATCGAGAGGTACCATCCCTAATGACCATCCCTTGAATTATGCCATAATGACTGACATTGCAGCAGACATAAAGAGCTCCTTTGCAGCTGCCATTACCGACATCAAGTCGGAACTGCTGCGGCTCTCAGAGCGCATGGCGGTGCATGACAGAGCAGGCAAGAGAAGAGATAGGGCCCTGGTCAGACTGGACGACATCGCTTCAGACCACGCTAATCACCTCATTGCCATGAATAGGCAATTGGAGGATTTAGATAACAGGGGGAGGAGACACAACATTAGGGTGAGGGGGGTCCCCGAATCCATCACCCCGGAGCAGATACAACCAACCCTGTCCTCCATTTTCAACGGTCTCATAGATAGGCCTGAAGCCTCCCCTATTGAATTCGACAGGGCCCACAGAGCCTTACGGCCCAAAGCACCAGATGATAACCCCCCGAGGGATATTATATGCTGCCTCCCAAACTACACCCTTAAGGAGGACATCCTACAGAAGGCAAGGCAGAGTGACCAGATCTCCTTTAACGACATGCTATACAACTCTTCCAGGATCTGTCTCCAATTACATTGAACAATAGGAGAGCTTTGCGCCCACTGCTAGAAGTGCTCAGAAGGAAGGGGATCACCTACAGATGGAAGTTTCCATTTGCCCTGCAGGCCTCACATAACGGCAGACAACACCTGCTTAGAACCCCAGAGGATATTCCAAAATTTTGTGATGGAATGCAAATTGATAGGGTCGACTTGCCAGAGTGGTATGCTGAGTTCCGCCTGCCTCCCGAAATCAACAACCATCCGTCCAAACGGAGCCCTTCACCCGCCAAATCTCCTCACAGTCAGAGCAACCCCAGGAAAAATGCACGTCGGGACGACTACAATTCCCCTGCTGCCAGGAGCCCTAGAGGGTCTGAAGGAAACTAGGAGCTCATTGTTGTGATAAGTTTGTTTAATCCTTCTCTGTTGGCCTGAGGGACCACTCGCAGTTGAGACTTGCACCACTTTTTGTTTGGGATCCATATATTCTTCATTCGCGGGTCCGGGTTCACACTTTCAGACTGTAAGATATTTTTATTTTATTTTCTTTATTTCTTTTTATGCTTTCCCCCCACTAGATGGCAGTCATGTGCTGATGATATGGCCTCATAGCATACCCTCATTGAATGTGCTACATATTGCCTTCAACAGACAGCCGGCAGGACCCCGCCACTTCCACTGCTAGATATGTTTGTCTTTTTATTTTACTCAGCAGTGCACCCCATTGTTCATTGTTTTTGACCTTTTTATTTTTACTCTACGGAGCTTCATCATCATACCTTATGAACAAATGAGTGCCCGGTATTCTTTGTTGGCTGCCTCCAGCCTTTTTCTTTTTTCAGGTCTCCAGCTGCCTGTTTAAGATCCACGTGGAATAGATAGGACCTACACAGGTGAACCTGGCCACCTGCACCACTGGACGATGGCCTCTCCCAGATAGGTTCCGGTATAGTACCAATGTACACCTGTTTCCATACTGCCACACTGACACTTGCCCCTCCCATGGGCTTGGACACACAAACTGTGACTCAAACCATTTGCTTACGAACTACAAGCTTCCAAGACCTGGTGATTTAGATGGCCAACATAGCCATGATGCACGGCAGGCTTGTAACGCCACTAGGTTTGACCTTGCAGACTGCCTTCGGTATCTACATGAGTATAATGGTAAAACGGAGCAGGTGCAGTTACCCACAACCCTTCTTCAGCCAGGACCCTGCCATGGAGGAGGCTAGACATCACTGTTTGCCTCCCTTTGCTGAGTCAGTTAGCATGACCTTGCTCTAGATGAACTAGGACATCCCTGGTCGCCCTTGCGGGTCCCACATCCCCCCCCCTTTTTTTTTTGTTTTGACATTTTGTCCCGTTGATGTTTATTTTTGATATCCCTCAGGCCCTGTTATGAGGATCTCAGATGTTCCATATGCCTTGCATTTAGTCAATAATTGTAATTCTGATTGAATGGCGAGTTGTAATATGTATTTGCTTTAACCACACTTGTTATATAGTCTCCCTGGTTCTTATGTTCCTAGTATAACAGATCTACAGGACCTACAGTGCTCCCCACTACCACTCCGGCCTCTCCCACCGACCCCCAAGAGACGCTTGGGGTGCTCACTTTGTGACACCCTATAACCCTGCGCTTCCACGAGCGAAATCCAGAGGTTAGTCTCATTTTCGGTACCTACTACCTACACGTACCTCCCCTCACACCCATTAGACCTCCCCCAAACCCTTCCACATACCCCCCCCCCTCCCCCTCCCCCGCCTTACCCTCCTATTACTAACGTAGCTCTTACACCTTACCCGTTCCACCCCACCTCTTCATCATGCCTTACTCTCACATAGGCCAATCACCCACAGTCGTATCCCACAATGTTAACGGCCTCAACGTCCCTGAAAAAAGAACCAAACTTCTGAGAGAGCTGAAGAAGGCGAATCCCTCAGTGGTTTTCATACAAGACACACACTTTAAAGGCCAAAATATACCCAAGCTTACCGACAACCTTTTTACCAAAGTGTACCATGCTACAAACCCCCTAGCAAAAACCAAAGGAGTCTCTATCCTTCTAAACAAACGCACCCCGTTTGAACTGTCTGGTCAACTAATAGACCCAGAAGGCCGATACATCTTTCTCAAGGGCTCTTGGGGAGGATTGCCGGTCACATTAGCAAATGTGTATTTTCCAAATTCTGCTCATATCACCTTCTGCACCAAAATTGTTTCAGGATTGAAGGGGTTCGCGGAGGGCTGCATTGTACTGGGAGGGGACTTTAACATCCCTCTGTCCCCCTCACAGGACACTTCCAATGGTCACTCCTCTGTCCCCTACAAGACCTTAGCGCGTATCAAGTCCTTACTCCACTCGCTCATGCTAGTTGACACGTGGAGGCTCCTGCACCCCACGGATAGGGATTTCTCCTTTTTCTCTTCTCCTCATAAAAAATACGCGAGGCTAGACTTGATATTCCTTTCCCAAAGAAATCTCCCCGCTCTCTCCAAGGCTGAAATAGGCATTATTTCAATTTCAGATCACGCTCCAGTAGCAGTGACTCTGTCCTTGAATCCCATGCAGAGATCTCCTTTCAATTGGAGACTCAACGCATCCCTGTTAACTGACCCCCAAATACACAATGATGTCCGCAAATCCATAGAAACATTCTTCTCACTGAACAAAGAATCAGATACAAACCCATTGACCAACTGGGAAGCTCACAAGAGTGTAATCCGGGGTGAGTTTATGAAATGGGGAGCACGGAAAAAGAAGGACAGGATGAATGAGATCTCCTCCTTGTCCAACACCATAGCCAAACTTGAATCACTACACAAAAAGTCTCTATCTGATGAGACCTTGGACGACCTGGTCAGGCACAGGACATCCCTTAAGCAACTGCTCACCTTCCAAACACAAAAATCCCTATTCTTTAAAAAGAGTATCTTCTATGAGAGAGGTGATAAAAGCGGGAATCTTCTCGCCAGAGCCCTGAAGGATGCCACCTTGGCAAACCAAATATACTCCCTAAGAAATAAATCAGGCTCCTTGGAGCACTCCACAGATAAAATAGCGGAGATTTTTCACGACTTCTACACAGGCCTATATGATCTCCCACCACAGCATAAACCCCATCACGTACACTCTTCTAGAGAAGAACAGATTCGCAAATTTTTGACCGATAGTGGACTTCCCTCATTCCGGGAAGAAGACATTACCATATTAAACGAACCCATCACGGAAATAGAACTCCAATCCACAATTAAAGATCTAAAATCGGGGAAGAGCCCTGGTCCGGATGGATACACCTCCCAATATTACAAATGTTTTTCTCCCGTCCTCCTCAAACCCCTACTTTCGGCTCTGAACCACCTAGCGCAGAATGACCACGATTCCCACTCCTTACTCTCTGCCCATATTGCAGTTGTCCCTAAGCCAGACAAAGACCATACAAATTGTGCGAACTTCCGGCCCATCTCATTATTAAATTTAGATATAAAAATCCTAGCAAAAATACTAGCCAACAGAATCAAACCCATACTTTCACAAGTCATCGGTCCTGAACAGGTGGGCTTTATGCCCGCTAGAGAAGCCAGGGACAACATCACCAAAGCCATAAACCTTATTCACCACGCAGGTGGCTCGGGAATCGGGGGCCTCCTCCTATCTACGGATGCGGAGAAGGCCTTCGATCGGGTGTCGTGGGAATACATGTTTGCAACGTGCTCCCATACCGGTTTACGGGGCAACATATTAAACTGGATCAAAGCTCTATACCACAACCCGACTGCTCAGGTCAAAGTTAACACTACCCTCTCTAAACCCATTAATATCAAAAACGGTACCCGCCAAGGCTGCCCCCTTTCCCCCCTGCTTTTCATCATGTCGCTAGAACCACTCATTAGGACCATTAACCTATCTCCAGACGTTAAAGGCTTCCAGGTCAGAGAACGAGAATACAAAGTAGCTGCTTATGCCGACGACCTCCTATTCTTTATCACCAAACCCCACATCTCCATGCCAAACCTGACCAAAGTGTTTAAGACATTTAGCTATATTTCGAACTTTAAAATTAACCCGACCAAGTCAGAAGCCCTAAACCTCACCTTACCCCATGACACATATAATGCGCTCAAACAAAATTTTAAATTTAAGTGGGAAACAGAATCTTTCACATACTTAGGGATTAAACTCACCCCGAATATAGACTCACTGTTCAGGACTAACTTCACACCCCTACTAAAGTCAATTTCAGGGGATTTGAAGAAGTGGAACACTAAGGCATTCTCGTGGTTTGGAAGAGCCGCCATACTGAAAATGGTAGTACTCCCGAGACTGCTCTACTTCTTTAATGCCCTCCCAATCCACATACCTAACTCCTTTTTCGCCAAACTTCAATCGGCTCAGAGGGAGTTCCTCTGGACACACAAGAAATCCAGAATCTCCATGAAAACCCTTAATCTTCCTAAGCATAGAGGGGGCATCAGTCTACCTAACTACAAAAAATATTATCTCGCCTCTCACATTACCAGAGTAATCGATTGGCACTGCCACGACTCCAATAAAGATTGGGTCCACCTAGAGATGAATTACTCTTCCCAATCACTCCTTTATTACCCCTGGACACTTCACTCTAAAACCTCCCTTAATACTTCCAACCCGCTCATAGCCAACACACTAAAAGTATGGCACAGATTGACACGGCAACACAACCTAGCAACGATTCCAGGCCCTTTGACACCTATAGGAGATAACCCTGATTTCCCACCTGGGGAAAATCAGAGGTCTCTCCCGAACCCTGCCCCCCCAAAAAAATTCCTAGCCACACACTGTATGGCAGGTAACTCAGTCAAGTCCCTTGCAGCCCTCAAAAACGAGTTTGGGGAGTCATCCCCAAATCCCTGGTTCCACATGCAGCTCCGGAGCTTCCTGGTGAACAACAAACACAAACCAGCATACTTTCAGAAGATGACACCCTTAGAAGACATTTGCTACAGAAGGACCCCAATAACCAAGACAACCTCCCTTGCATACTCCTGGCTAAATTCACATGACCCCAGCGAGGCCACCAAACATAAACTGAAATGGGAAGGCGACCTACAACTACAACTCACTGACCACCAATGGGAAAAAGCATGTATATTCACACATAAATGTTCATTGAGCTCGAGGCACCAAGAAACCTCGTATAAGATAATGACGCAGTGGTACATCACGCCACTGAAAGCTAATAAATGGTCGCCGTCGATCTCTGACACTTGCTGGAGGTGCAACTCTGAAGTGGGTTCCTTCCTCCACATATGGTGGAGCTGTCCTGGAATTCGCAAATTCTGGGAAGACGTCTCCACCTGGATTAAGCACATCACCGACACCAGTATCATTCTGGATGCGGCTGCCTGCTTGCTACACATCAATTCCTTCTCGATAAGGAAATACAAAAAATCCTTAACAAGACATTTGCTCACGGCAGCAAAATTATTGATCCCACTTCACTGGAAAACAGTGCACTCCCCATCTGTCAGAGATTGGCTAGACAAAGTAAGATACATCCATAAAATGGAAGAGCTGATCGCTATGAAAGCTGAAGATAGCACCTCTTTTACCGAGAGCTGGCAACCCTGGGTCTCCTTCCTATACTCAAAAGAATACGAATTGCTTATGGCTTCCTAAGCTATCCTATCCCTTCCCTTTCACCTGATCTACCCTGACTGCTTCCCCCCCCCCTTCCCCTTCCTCCCAAATCCCCCCCATCCTGTGAACATCCCTAATGGTATTTTCGAATATGCACTGACCATACCTTTTTTGTAAATCTCCTTTATTAACGCCTCTTGTTGTACACTTTGTTCATTTCCAATGTTTCCTGTACTTTCCATATTGCTTTAATAAACCTTGGATTGTGAACAAACAACGGTGTTGTATTTGAATGCAATGACTCTGTACTGTTACAAACTACTAATAAACTTTTGTAAACAAAAATAATTTGAAATATAACTTTATAAGTTAGGGAATGAATAGACAAACATCTCCAGGCAGATAAAAAGAAAAAAAAAAAACTTACCTTTGTCAGCTTTAACTTGGGATGAGCACATGCTCCACTCTGACAATAGACTTCTGGCTATTTCAACCCAGGTTTGTTTTTTTCATAACGTTGTCCTTATATTTAGGATGCCGGGTGTCAGAGTAGTGGATTCTCCCTGACAAGGCGGATTAGCTCCTCGCAATCCACACACTCCTTCACCTTTTCTGTGACTTTTTTACTCCGTCCTTTGGACATGGCTACTCACCTCAGCAGCATGAAACAGACAGAGGAGGAACTAGGAAAAGGGAGGGGGGTGGAGGAGGAGGAGAGAAAACTTCTGTTCAAACCGCAACACATGTGCGAATTAGATGCGTACCCATAGGACATAATGGGCCTGAATTCGCACCTGAGCCGCACCGCATGGCCAAAAAAAAACGCAACCGGTTTTCCGGCAATGCGCAGTGCGAATGCATCGCACATGTGTGAACCAACCTCATTGAAAACAATGTATTTAAAAATGTTCTGCGTTTTGGATGCGGTTTAAGCCGCAACCAATTCGCATAGGTGTGAATCCGGCCTTAATGTTTCATTCTGGAAAAAGTCTATTCACAGACATAAGTGCTGCCAAAGATGGTTGCCATTTTGAGTGCGTGGTTCCTGAGACTAGGATATGTCTCAGAGGGGAGAGATGCATAGAAATTAGGAAGGCTGCTTGACTTGATTGCTTCTTTCAGAGAGTCACAATTCTGCAGTTCAGCCAGTTCCATTTGGTAAATTGTAGCCACATTTTCAATGTCAATAGAAAATGGATTACGGAAAAGCAGTATGTCCTGTTCATGGAGATGAAGCTCTTTAAATCTGAATTGGAACTACTTTTGCAACTTTTCCAGTGAATCCACACGTTTTTTTGGGGGGAATGCAGCCAATGGTTTTTCCGCTAACAGGTTTTGAGTTGTGGGGAGATTCACTTGTTTAATGAGGAGGCCTAATTTTACTTCATATGCTTTCACATGTGATTGCATATCACAGATAAGCTTCCTCTTTCTTTGAAGTTGCACATTGAAACTGTTGAGTAGCTCTGTTACGTCTGTCAGAAAGGCAAGGTGCCATTTCCGTTCTGCATCATTGAGCTCTGGTACTTTTTTGTTTTTTGAAAGCAGTGTGACAGACCCACCCGGGACATCTCTGGACCCTCTTATGTCTAAAATCATCCTATGTCCACTTGGGGCATAGGATGACTGAGAAATTATATCTTAAACTACCTAAGATGGGATTATTATGTAATTATTTTCCACAATATAGCAGGTTCTAAATCTTTAATGCCAATTTTTCTCGTCAAGAAAAATGCTCTGGAGCCTACACACGATCGTTTTTAATGACCAATTTAAGAAATTGCATTTTTCACGCCGTGTGTACGCGGCATTAGTCTGTTGACTAAAATGCTATTTTAGTTTTAGTCCCATTTTTAGTCTTTTGACTAAAATGCCATTTTAGTTTTAGTCGTAATTTAGGTATCTCAATTGTTTTAATTGTATTTTAGTAGACTAAAATGATATTAAATTAGTCGACTAAAATGTTTTAGTCGAACAAAAATGAACACTGGTGAGGAACCTGTAAGTGACAGTGAAACTGCAGAGGAGAACAATCAAGTCTCCTTTTCTTGCCAGATAGGCCTGTGAAGGTTTTAGGTTTCTAGCTGAGCCCAAATACCTGGACCCTTTATTCATATCCCTGACACAACCACCTATGGATGTAGAGATTTATAATAAGCAATATGTTACATTGAGCATAGATTCCGTTTGTCTCCCCACTTTCATATCAGTCTTAACCCCATTTTCTTTTTCTATACAGTGATACCTTGGTTCACAAACTTAATTCCTGAACTGACTCTGGTCGCGAACCGAATTGGTCGCGAACCGAGTCACATTTTCCCATAGGGTTCAATGTAAATCCGGTTAATCCGTGCTGAGCTTTTTTTGGGGGTTTATGAAGCACAAAAATATGAAACAAATTACAATACACATTAGTAGTAGTAATGTATAAAGAGAGGACACTAACCTTGCTTGAGATGACTTCTGGCAGGGAGGAAGGCAGGTGGGAGGCAGTTATTGTTTGCAGGGAGAGTCCCCCTCCATAAGGACATCAGGGGGATCTCCTTCAGGGGTTTCCTCTCTCCTTTGTCTCATTGCTGCTCCGCACTTTCTTCTTTCCACTATGCTTCTTGGGAGCCATATTGGGTGTCCAGTGAACTGTACAATACAGTAAGTACAGTATTGTATGTGCTAAAAAGCACACCAAAAATCAAAAATCACTTAAAATGTTTGCAGAGTACTCACAGTACTTTCTGTGTCTCTTCTTCTCTCCACGGTCTTCCTACAGGAAGTCACGACCATGTGACAGCCTCGAAATAGCATTAAAATGGCTCCTGTTCGTGAACCGAGGCGGAGGTCGTGAACCGGAGCATATTTTTATGAACTTTTCTGTTCTTGAACCGAGTTGTTCGTGAACAGAAACGTTCGTGAACCGAGGTATCACTGTATAGACTAAAGAGAGACAAGACCTTGCAGGGAGATTGGATCGAAGAACCTTTGATGATTTCACCGTGCAAATCAGCGAGATGATAAAGAACCAAGCTGAAAACTCAGGGAGCAATGTCGAAAAATGGACCGCCATACTGGAAAAGAACAACGAAGAGTATAAAAATATAGTAAGTTTCTGGTTTGCGTCTGTATGTGCTAGTATAGTTGGGTAGTATGTATTTCTTCCCAATTTATAACACTGGCCAGCTCCCTAGGTCTCTGGGGCTGCTACACCTACACTTCGGTTCACAGATATACAGGGCCGTTTTCCCTTCATCAATTTGGCACTTAAATTGCACCAGAACTGGACCTGAAAAATGCACAGGACCCTTTTTTTAATTTGCACTGCATACCGGCCCGCATATATGTGAACTGCCTCCATTGAAAGTAGGTCTGGTTCAGTTTATGCGAATCGGATGCTGTTTGATGCTGTCCGACTCGCATTTTTATGAATCAAGCCTTAGGGGTCTATTTATAAAAAGGGCATTCACCCAGTATAGTGGGTAATAAGTTTATATCCTATGATTGTCAGCTCCATCTAGTGGCCATAATATAGAATAACTACAAAAGATACAATTTCTGGGGAAATTGTGTGACGTGTTCTTGCCTCCACCAATACTCCTGACTGGAGACAGTGCCCCTGGAGATGTAAAGGTGATCCAACAGTGTGTCGATCCATTGCCCCATCAAAAACTGCTCCATCAAAAACTACCCCATCAAAACTGCACCATCCTATTTGCCCCTTCAAAAAATGGTTGCTATGGAGGGTTGCTATGGACTGGTTTATATGGACTGGTTGCTATGGACTGGTTGCGATTGACTGATGGCTATGGACGGGTTGCTATGGAGTGGTTGCTATATGCAGAATATGCAAAAAAACAGAGCCATGTGACCTCACAGCTGTGTGGGAGGAGCTATAGAATCCCCTTACAGCTGTGTGTGAGGAGGAATTTTCCTCAGCGTCTCCTAGGAAACCAATGTAAACAAATGCAAGCAGCCTCTAAGTACAGACTCAGATTCTTCCTTTTTTTGAATACCTGTCCTTCAAACAATTGTATTTTAAAAACTATAAATCATACAGCAAATATAGTTATATTGTGTGAATCACAAGACCCAGACCTACAATATGTCTCTGAAATATAAAAATTTAAATCACAGTCGCAGTTTACAAATTGCCTTTAATATTGTAGGTTTCCAAGCTGTAATTTCAATGGAAGTCAATGGATGGCGTGGGTTGCAAACAAATGGCAGTATTGTAAAAACGCTTAGGACGATCGCTTAGCCGTGGACACATTTAGTGACAGCTTGGGATAGCTGAACGTTTTGATATAATGTGTAGGTCGGCTTGAAAATGAGGGAGTGGTCGCAGTTTACAAATCATGTCCTGATTTTTAATTTTTTTGTCATCTCCTCACTCTAAGCTTCACCATTCATTCCTATGGGAAAGTTTTGCTGCAAAAACGACGATATTTTTCGGCAACGATTCGGCGAAACGTTCCACAAAGTAATAGCAACGCGTGCGGGAACAATCCGCACGTTTCGGTATATTACTCGTCTATGTAGTGTAAAAACCGTGGGAGGAGTTAGGGTGGTAAATTTGGCTATAAGAATAATATATATGTGAGAGAACAATAAGTGATCTTGCTATGCAAGTCCACTTTATTATACACCCACTATTCACTACAGGCTGCAGCAGTTATTTGCGGTTGCAAGACTGCGCTGTGCTGGCAACATCCCTCTTAAGGTTCGAGGATCAATTGACACATTTTTTATCTACCCAAACCCGGCCAACACACCGTTTCAGCTCTAAAAGGAAGATTTAAATTGAGTGATATGATATGTAGGCATTCATTCGCTAAGGTCTGATTCAGATTCGCTATGCAGGTTACAGTTTTCATATGGCAGGCGCCTTTTGCGCTTTTAAATACATTAAATTAAATTGATCAAAATAAGTATGTAACCGAAAAGCAATAAAAAAGTGGTTGTGTAGATGTAGGTAATCTAAACATAAGCAGTATAGGGATCATCATAGAAGATAGAGCACTAGTGATTGAAGAACCTTGGCACCCCAGATGTTTTGAAACTACATTTCCCATGATGCTCAGTCTCTGCATTTAACAAAAGTGACCTGGGGAATGCCCAGGGAAAAACCAAGCCTACTTACCGACCAGCTTGCAAAACAACCAATTAACCTGTCTTAACAGTATGCGTTAAAAACAGGGGTTTTGTCCACACGCATTTGCAAACGCATGCGTGAACCACAGAGCCGCGCCAAGGCACCCTGTAATCTGTGGCCCTAACACTAAACAATGAGCGTCCCCACAATGGAGGCACATGCATTTTAATGGATAGAAAGGGGAAGGTGAACTGAAGGGGAACCACCCCTCCTGAAAGGTACAGGAGCACACCAAGCACCCAGCATGTAGCTCAATGGCTGCAAAGGTGTTGGTGCGCTGCTGGACCAATATAAACACCACAGGTGAAGCATAAACCTGTCCACCACCCCCATCTATAGCTGGCCATAGCAGTAAGTAGCAATGGAAGGCTAAAGCAGATAACAAAAGTGACCTGGGGAATGCCCAGGGAAAAAACCAAGCCTACTTACCGACCAGCTTGCAAAACAACCAATTAACCTGTCTAAGGCGGCGTACACACGACCCAGAACCTCGACGGGCAGAACACATCGTTCCGCCCGTCGAGGTTCTCTCCCGGCCGTCGAATTCGGCGACCCGCCCGTCGGGAATGGCAACCAGCCATTCTTCCAGGCGGGCCGTCGAGAAAATAGAGAGCGTGCTCTCTTTTTCGGCTCGACGAGCTTCCCGACGGGAAGCTCGCTGAGACCGTACACACGGCCGAGGTCCTCGCTGGAATGTGCATTCCAGCGAGGTTCTCGCTGATTTTCAGCGAGAACCTCGGCCGTGTGTACGGGGCCTTACAGTATGTGTTAAAAACAGGGGTTTTATCCACACGCATTTGCAAACGCATGCGTAAGCCACAGAGCCGCGCCAAGTCACCCCTCAATCTGTGGTCCTAACACTAAACAATGAGCGTCCCCACAGTGGAGGCACATGCATTTTAATGGATAGAAGGGGGCAGGTGAACTGAAGGGGAGCCACCCCTCCTGATTTGATTTGATTTTAAGCTTGGTTAGGCGCCAAATACCCACTGGGGGGTGAGCGTCTAAGCGCCGCTGGTTAGGTGTTACCTAGAATCAATCCACAGTAATAAAAAAGAAAAAGAAAAGAAGATGACAGAGACTAAAAAGAAAAGTATCCGGTTCTTAGGTAAACAAAAGAAGAAGGCCTAGGAGCTTCAAAGAATATGATAAGGAAAAAGAAACAAGGAAATCTATAGAAAGAGTACATAACATCATTGGTGTCTAAGTAGTCAGAGCCATTCCAGGGGCATAATCACTAAAATGGCATGACTGACCCCATCAATGAAGGAGCGGAGTGTATGGGGAAAAAATAACGCTCAATCTATCCATAAGCCTGGACAAATAGCTCTGTCTTCAGTTTTTTTCTGAAGAGGAGCAAGTTTGGTGTCATCTTAAGTTCCACGGAAAGCGCATTCCACAGCATAGCACCCCTACTCTGAAGTCGTTTGCCTCCCATGGAAGAAAGTTTAGATGGAACAACTACGGCTAGGTGTTGGGTTGTGGACCTTAATGGCCACGTAGGTAGGTAGTGCATCGCTAGATTGTGTAAATATTTGGGGCCTAGTATGTTCCTGAAAGGTACAGGAGCACACCAAACACCCAGCATATAGCTCAATGGCTGCAAAGGTGTTGGTGCGCTGCTGGACCAATATAAACACCACAGGTCTGAAGCATAAACCTGTCCACCACCCCCATCTATAGCTGGCCATAACAGTAAGTAGCAATGGAAGGCTAAAGCAGATAACAAAAGTGACCTGGGGAATGCCCAGGGAAAAACCAAGCCTACTTACCGACCAGCTTGCAAAACAACCAATTAACCCGTCTAACAGTATGCGTTAAAAACAGGGGTTTTGTCCGCACGCATTTGCAAACGCATGCGTGAGCCACAGAGCCACGCCACAGAGCAGTCTCTGCATTGCATTCAAGCATCATGGGAAATGTAGTTCCAGAAACTCTGCAACTGGTAGTGTCCACACTTCACATAACAGATTTGATTAATAAACCTTTGACAGTCTCCCTGCTCCAAACGAAGAGTCAGTATTAGAAAATCTGTTTTAGGTTCAATAAAGGTTTATTGAGTTTTTTTAAGACAGAAAAAAACAGAAGAGTAAAATTTTTCAACCGAGCGTCCAACAAAGGGCAACCCTGGCAAATCGACATAAATCATACACAATCCATATTACTAAAATTAAGTAAACACAAACAGTTACTGCTACAAGGGTTGGGTATATGAATTTATCATGGTTACAGGATCTGTCCACAAACTACCGAGTCCTCCCCTGGCCCGGATGCCCCAATGGGAACCAGCTGCGCCCAGGACACAGGGGAGGAACGGAGGTCAAGCTGCCTCAGGCCGGCAGGTAAAGCGGACAGCCCGTCTCATCCATTTCTCATGTAAAGAATACGCAAGAGCCATAATAATAAAACATAAAGGTAACTGGTCATGTAAAATGGTCAGATTATGCAGAAATAAAACTTGAGACCGGCTGGAGAGAGCCAGTCGGAAGGAGAAAACGGAAAGAGGAAAGTAGAGAAGAAAGATGGCATGAGATGTAAAATGAGGGGGGAAGGACAGGAGGGGGGAGGGGGGAGGATGGGGAGCAGGGTAGAGGGAGCGGTGCGCTCATCTCTCGGCAGGAGCACATCGTTGCGTCTTGAATAAGTACAATTAAAGGCAATGTGTTTAAAAGAGAAAAGATAAATGAGTAAAAATAGGAAAAAATTAAAAATAAATTAAAAATAAAATGATACCTCTTCTCCCCCCCACTGTCTACCAGTCTCAGCCGTAGGGGTTGGAGAGCAGAGCAACCGGGATGTGAACCACCAGTGCTTCAGGGGTTAGGGGCCAAGTCTACCGGGTGTCAGGGGTCACCATGGCTGGGAGATAGTCTTTAAGTTTGTCCGAAGTGGAGTAATGCCTCCAAACACTCCATGTAAAGGCGAATTTAGCATATCTATCAAGGGATTTGGCTTGCAGCTCCTCCATGAGCATAATGCCGTTCATTTCATTTATCCATTCAATAATGGTTGGGGGAGCAGACGACTTCCAGTGCCTAGATATCAGCTGCCGACCTGCACTCAAACAAAACCTTAGAAGGGAGTTTTTCTGAAATTTGGTAGCACCGGGGAGAATGGAGAGGAGAGCTATGAATGGAGAGGGGGTGAGTGGTTCAGCGTAGAGGTCAGAGTAAATTGAGAAAATTTGGGACCAGAATGGGCTAATTTTGGCACAATCCCACCAAATATGAGCATACGTACCCGTGGCCGAGTCACATCTCCAGCAGGAGTCCGAGGCATCGGGAAACATGATCCTGAGGGTGGTAGGCACACGATACCAACGAGAAAGCACTTTGTAATTTTTCTCCTGAGCATAGCTCGATATGGAGGATTTGTGAGTATAAAAGAAGGCCCTACGCCATTCCGCCTCACTAATGTCCCTCCCTAGCTCTTCCGACCAAGCCGAAGTAAATTTGGGAAGGGTACTATGTGTATGGCCTAGTACCAACCTATTGATCAGTGAGAGAGTGTGCCGTTGAAATGAAGAAAAGGAGCAAAGTTGTTCGAACCCCGTCAGTGGTCTATGAACCCGTCGGGAGTCATGGAGCGTCTTACAGTAGGTCGTCAGGTGCATGTGTGTGAGCCAGGTTACTCTTGGGGAAGCTGACGACGGACCCAGCACGAGGGATCCTGAGGTGGCATGGATAAAACTTTGTGCAGTGGGCCAGTTCTCACGTTGATAGCCCGCTAAGGAGTGAAGTCCCCTACCCTCAGGGAGGTCCGGGTTGTCGAAAAGGGGAGTCAATGGACTCGGTTCGGTTGATAGGGCGTAGGATTCTCTCCTTCGATACCATATTGCTAAGGCATCTTTAGTGAGGGGAGATATCCCTGATAGGGTGCGATGAGATGAAGCATGACCCCATAGCAGGGCCCGAAGGTCCACTGAGGACAGATCTTGTTCGACGCATATGGCCACCTTACACAAGGGGTGGGGAAACCACTCCAGGACCCGGGATAGAACAGCTGATACGTGGTAAAGTTCAAAATCAGGGAGGCCCGCCCCTCCGTTCGAGATGGGAGAGCAAAGAAGTTTATGTTTCAGCCGGGGTCGGCTTCGCCTCCATACAAACTGAATGGCCATGGAGCGTACCGTGCGGAAAAAAGTGGAAGGGAGGGCTATCGGAAGCGCCTGAAAAAGATACAAGAGTTTGGGGAGGATATCCATCTTGAGTGTGTTCATACGTCCGAACCACGACACCGGCAAATCCATGCGGGTTTCCGTGAGGCGTCGCAGTTTAGTCAGCAGCGGGCAGTAATTAAGGGCATAAATATCCGACAACTGGCGCGGGATTGCTGTCCCTAAGTAAGAAATTGACTTATCCCTCCATTGGAAGGAAAAGTTTGACTTAAGGGCATTAAGGGCAGGGAGAGGGAGGGAGAGATTCAGAGCTTCAGTCTTAGACAAGTTCAATTTATAATTACTCAGCCTACCGAACCGAGCGATCTCAGCTAGAATACAGGGAATGCTGACGTGGGGACGGGTGACATAGAGGAGCAAGTCATCCGCGTACAGTGAAAGTTTACAATGGGAAGAAGACGTTTGGATCCCGTGTATGTTCGGGTTTGCCCTGAGCGCCTGGGCCAAGTGTTCGATTACAAGAGCAAAGAGAAGAGGAGATAGGGGGCACCCCTGCCTGGTGCCGTTTTTAATGGGTAATATGCTGGATTGAATTCCGTTAACCAGAACAGTGGCGGAGGGGGTGTAGTACAGGGACATAATGCGAGCAAGCATCTTCGGGCCTAAACCTAATTGGGTGAGGGTAGATTGCAAAAATGACCAACTGACCCTGTCAAATGCCTTCTCCGCGTCACAGGAGAGGAGGCAAGCTGGGATCCGGTGACGTTGAGCGTAGGCTATGAGATGTAAAGTCTTAGTGGTGTTGTCTCGGGCCTCGCGACCCGGAACAAATCCCACTTGATCGCCATGAATAACATCGGGCAACAGCGGGGAAAGTCGGTCGGCTAAGACCTTCGCGAAAAGTTTCAGGTCTATATTCAGAAGCGATATGGGCCTATAATTAGAGCAACAGGATGGGTCTTTGCCTGGTTTGGGAAGGACCGCAATCTGAGCTAAGAGAAGGGCGGAAGAAGGGGAGGCACCGTCGTCGATGGCGTTAAAAGCTTTAGCCAGGAGAGGGGCCAATTGGGATGCAAACGTCTTATAAAAACGCGAAGTAAACCCGTCAGGGCCGGGGCTCTTACCATTTTTAAGTTTTTTAATGGTGGCAAGAAAGTCCTCCACCGAGAGGGGAGTCTCCAGTTCCTCAATAGAGGAAGCAGGGATGGTAGGAAGGGCAGTCTCTTCAATGTAGGAGGGCAGATCACAAGGAGGTCCGCCCGTCTGGTGGGGGGATGTAGGGGATGGAGAGGGAAGGTCGTAAAGACCTGCATAGTATTGGCGAAACTCCTCCGCTATAGCAGAGTTGGCCTGTAGTTTGCCTTTGGTAGGAGAGACAATCAGGGGGATGTGCTTTCTACTTAGCCGCGGCTGCAGGGTGTTAGCCAGCAGTCTGCCACATTTATTTGCCTGCGAGTAGTGCGTAAAGCGCCCCTTATCTCTGGCGACCAATGAGCGTTCAGCGAAGATCTGCAAAAGATCCCTTCTGGCATTAGTCAACTCAACAAGTGTGGACGCGTCCGGGGAACCCTTATGTGATTCCTCGAGGGTCGCGATAGAGGCCAGGAGACGAGTAATGTCTGCCGCGCGGGCTTTTTTAAGTCTAGACCCGTGTTGGATAAATTTTCCCCTAAGGACACACTTAAGTGCCTCCCACTTCGTGAGTGAATTCGTGTCATCCTGGGCGTGGTCCGAGATGAAATGGGCGATAGTCTGAGTAATGTCGTCAGTACACGTCAGGTCTGAGAGCAAATTGTCATTGAGCCTCCAAGAGGCTCTAGGTTTGTGCGAAGGGACCCTCCCCAATGTGACGTGAACAGGAGCATGGTCCGACCACAGTGTGAGCCCGATGGATGCAGTGGGGGAGAGGTCCAGAAGGGATTGTGAGATGAGGATGTAGTCCAACCTACTATATGAGGAATGTGCGGGGGAGTAGTACGTGTAGTCCCTATCTGTTGGGTGTAAGACCCTCCACACGTCTACAAGGGAAAGGTCTGTAAGGAGGGACCGCAGCTTGGTCAGACTAGCCAGGGAGAGCGAGGACTTACCAGTCGACGTGTCCAGACGTGGCACCAGAGCAGCGTTGAAGTCACCACCCAGGATCATGTTATGAGCACCGAACTTCTGCAGGCGGGAGACCACGGAGGAGAGAAACTGCAGTTGGTTCTGGTTGGGAGAATATACATTAGCTACGTTGTAAATTACATTCTTATATGACAATTTAAGGAAAATACATCTCCCATTGGGGTCTATATAGGAGTCTAAAACATCAGGTGTGAAAGAAGCATGGAAAGCGATGGAAACCCCCTTCGACTTTGCGGCTGGGTTGGTGCTGTGGTACCAGGTAGGGTAGTGTTTACAAGGTAGCTGCGGGACAGAGTCGGACCTAAAGTGGGTTTCCTGGAGGAGGAGAATTTGGGTGCGGAGCTTGTGGAAGTGGAACACAATCTGCCTCCGTTTCTCAGGGGTGTTAAACCCCCGACAGTTCAGGGACGACACCGTCAAGAAATCAGATTTAGCCATGTGGGTATTGCAGAGGTAGAGAGCAAGTACCTACCAGGAGTGAGCGCACCGCTGCCAGGGAGGGGGGGAATGGGAAGAAAGGTAGTGCAGGGAGGAGGGGTACAGGGAAAAGA
Source organism: Rana kukunoris (assembly GCA_029574335.1). Taxonomy (NCBI): domain Eukaryota; kingdom Metazoa; phylum Chordata; class Amphibia; order Anura; family Ranidae; genus Rana; species Rana kukunoris. The sequence continues at coordinate 734,360,710 of CM056049.1, forward strand.
GAGAAGAGCGTAGAGAAGAAAAAGGTGGAAGGAAAGTTGGGCCAAAACGGCCACACTAACTGCGTTGCAAGCAACGGTTCAGCCAATACCATAGAGGTAGCTGAAAGGCCTAGGTCGGGGAACATGGTCACCGCACGGAGAGAGCCCCGCACATATCACAACTTTGTATTTAAACATTTAAGCATCAACAGAAATCAAGTAAACAGTTCAAGTCAAGCCAGGACCCCACGAGACCGTGCAAATAAACAGAGTTGACATGCAAAGCGGGGGTGTTGCCCCCCACCAAGCACTTCAGGGGTCAGCGTCTCGTAGAGTCCTGTCTAAAACAGGCGGACACACCAGAAACATGTGGATAAAAAGTAAAAACAAGTAAATAAAAAACACACACACAAAAAAAAAAAAAAAAGGGGGGGGGGAAGGGGGGGGGGGAAATGCAACAACATGTCGAATAATCAGGGGGGGAGAGGGAACTTAAGGGTAAACCAGACCAGTGGGAGGGTGCAGGCCGAGGAAATCCAGCAGCCGAACATCCCGACAAGGGAGTGAGTCCACAGGCCGGAACCTGAGAAATGGAGAAGCCAATAATACTATATAGGCAGAGTCACTTCATCCAGCAGATGACTTGGCGGCCTCCGGCTTGGAGCGTCTGGGTTTTTTGGTCTGTCTCTTCCAACCAGAGGAGAGTTGAAATCCTGGGGTGGCAGAGTGCAGGGGCCAGTCTGGGATAGGTATCAGTGGGAGTTCAAAAGTCCCCAAGAATTTAGGGAGGTCACCCAGCGTGCGGAACACTGCCGATTTACCTTCGTGCGAAGCCGACAGCTGGAAAGGGAACCCCCAGTGATATTTGATCTGTTTGGCCTGGAGGGCCGCCGTGAGAGGTTTCAGGGCCCGGCGTAGATCCAGGGTAAGTTTGGAGACGTCAGGTAGCAAGTGAATGCGAGTCTCTTCATAGAGAATGGCTTCTTGAGCACGGGCAGCTTGCATAATGGCGTCTTTGATGGCATAGAAGTGGACCCTGCAAATCACATCTCTGGGGTAGTTTAAGTTGGGGTTTTTGGGCCCCAGGGCTCTGTGGACCCGGTCCAGTTCTATAGCAGAGCCTTTATCTTTTAGAAGCAGTTCATTAAATATGCCGGTGATCACGGGGGCCAGGTCTTTATGTTCCACTGCTTCAGGTAGGCCACGGACACGAATATTGTTGCGTCTGGCCCTGTTCTCCTGGTCATCTTGGGACAACATCAGCTGCTGGATCTGGATAGTATGGTTATTTAATATGGCATCGTGGGTCTGTAGGGTGGTGGCAGTCTCTTCTACAGTACGTTCCACCTCCTCCAGTCTATCTGTAACATCCCTTCGCAGCTCTGAGATCTCCTGCTTATAGGAGCGCTCCATTCTCTGCACACAGGCCTCAAAATCATGCCTGGTGGGTAAGGCCTTAATGTAAGCCTCCAGGTCCCAGCCATTGTAGGAGCGGTGGGAGTCTGGGGAGCGACAGCCGGATTGCACAGAGCCTGCATCCGATTCAGGGGGAGAGATGGCCCTCTGCCTGGTTTTCATGGCAGAGGCAGAGCGCTGCGATGAGGCTCCCTGCGAGGCAGCGTGTGTCCCAGAGGAACGGGACGCCGCCATCTTGGACGAGGGGGTGCCGCGCTGCTCCGGGTGGATTTTGGGGAAGAAGCGGTCGATTTCGCCGTCCCTGCCCGGGTCCGAGTGATGGTGAGTGTCTCCCCCACCCTTGCGACCCATCACCGACCTGTCTGGCGTGTCCGTGCGGCGATTAAGGCTGTTGATCCGGCCGTATGTGCGGGAGCTCTCAGCACACACGTCTCACTCCTCCATGCGCCAGGCCACGCCCCCCCAGAAAATCTGTTTTAATTAAAATGTATATTCTAAATACCTGTTGTAGTTTTTTTTTGCCTTGTTGGGGTCTTACGTTGTTCTGGCTCAGCCTCGTCAGTGCCCATTAACTCAGCCTGACCATGACCAACATCTAATGAAGGGAAAGCAGAAAGCAGTGTCAACAACTGCATTGTGTTTGGCCACAAATATTATTGGGTAAAGCAATAGATGACAAATACATTTGAATATAGCCTAAAAGAATCAACGGCATTGACAGCATCAGCATATTTGTTATGTAACATGAATGTTATAACAAACAGCAGGGCTGTGTTGGCCGCCAAAAACTATATACACAAATATATGAGAATGTGCTAGCAGTACCAACGGAGGGAGAGAGAGAAAGAAATAGAAAGTTACCTGTTTTGTTGCATATTCGCAGCCGATGAGGTGCATTTCAGTGCCATTTCCCCAAAATGTGGTTGTGTGTTCCACATACAATTCTATTACAAATACAAAGGCAATATGCAGTATAAAAAAATATGTCTGCATTTTCAACTACTAAAAATATTGTAATTAAGTAATACATAAATAAAAAGGCACTTGTCACAAGTTGTCCCGTTTCCTTTGTTCAATATATATATATATATATATATATATATATATATATATATATATAAATATAAATAAATGGGTAAGGGAGGGGGTCTTGATGAAACCACACCATTCTATTTTAAAAAATCCTCTTGGTGTGATTTAAATTTGACTATTATGGGATTTTTTTTTTTAAATCAAATGTGATCAAGTCAATAGTGTGGTTCTGTGAAAAAAAAAAAGAACATCATAATTGTGTGCAGTCAGTGTGCATTTAATTAACTGCATTATCAAGCCAGCATGCATTTATAGACTATGGGCCAGATTCTCATAGAATTGCGGCGGCGTAGCGTAAGCCATTTACACTACGCCGCCGCATCGTACTAGAGCAAGTGCTTTAATCTCAAAGCACTTGCTCCGTAGTTTTCGCCGGCGTCGCGTAAATCGCCCAGCGTAAACCCGCGCAATTCCAATGGGGCGGCTTGTATTTAAATTAAGTGCGCCCCCGCGTCGAACGAACTGCGCATGCGCCGGCCGGGGAAAAAGCCCAGTGCGCATGCTCCAGCTCATGTCGGAAAGCGTTGTTGAAACCGACGTCAAAACGACGTGAGCGTCATTTACGCAACTCCCTATTCGCGAACGAGTTAGTAAAACGAAGTAAGCGACGGAAAAAGCCGACGCTGACCCGACGCCATACTTAACATGGCATCCAACGGCACCCGACGGTACTTCGTAAGGTTACTCCACATAGAAGCTGGGGTAACCTTACGTGGACGAAAACGACGTACGTGACGACGGGGCGGCGTAAAAGGGATCGGGAATCGGCGTACTAGCCTCATTTGCATATGCAAATGAGAAAACAATCCGAACCTTTAGCTGCAGAGGTGAAGGGCTTGTCAGCGCAGTGCCAATCGCGTTGAGCCACCGTGACTCCCAGTATTTCAGGAAATTTAGTTAGGCCCAGCACTACATTTATTAGTAGGCATTCTGTAAACAAACAAAAAAAATCTGCGGACCCCAGCTTATCCTAAAAAGTACAGTAACATGTCTGGGGTCTCTCCTTTAGGCAGTTTGAAGCTGAAGTGTTCTGTTTGTAAACCTTGAAAAATTCCTATTACCTGCTTGATTTTTTTACTTCACAATTGCGTTTTACAAATCTATTGCTATGTTAGTTTATCTTCATTATATAACATAAAAGTTATATGCACTTATTCTAGGCTTGCCAGATTTCCCACATCGTTGATTATATAATTGTATTTGTGACAGGTCCTAATCCTAATGCTGTAACACTGCTAGTGTGGGTATGCTCCACAGATAGAACTTCAGCTATTTTTACAGTTTTTTATTGGTTGCTCCTGTCCCTTTTTATTTCTAGAGAAGAGAGTGGACATCACGCATGAAACTATCCTAAAGGACTATCTGTGATGTCCTGAGCTAGTCAATCAGCATCTTCGTTTCCTATTCGGTAAAAGCATGAAAGGAAGAAGCAGATTGCTTCATAGGAGTAACACAGAAAGGGTTACTTTTAAATGCATATATCTGTGGATGTCCATTAACTTATTGTGTAGTAGGCACCCACTGCTACATAAATAAAATGTCACCACAACTATCCAGTGGCCTGATTCCCACTGCAGCCCCATTGATAATGCTGTTGTTTGTGTGAAAATAGCACACTGCCCTCCTATAATGCTTTGCTAGGTGCCTAAGCAGGGCAATTACCTGGCATAACCACTCTCATTTGGGAGGAGAGGGGTTGGGGATGTGCCCAAATGAGCTGACTGAGTAAAAGATTTATTTTTTCTGAGATCTTTGCAGGAGATGGGAGGACAGATTGGACGGCAGGTATAAAAGGTTACCTACTTCAAATGGGGGATTACCGGAGGAGCTTTTTTTTTTTTTATGACAGGTGTACATTAACTACACAGTAATATATTAAAGAATAAGTACAATGTAACTGTATGTTTAAAGCCTAGCACTTTTTAACATCTAGCAAAATACACAACACATAACTTAATAGAGGTGTTTACTGTATAAAGTGAGAAAATGTTTTTGATTAGTAGGTCGTAGCTGTTATTTTACATGAGTTTTAAGTAAGGATTTAAGGCCTCGTACACACGATCAAATCTGTCTGCTGGAAACGGTCTGCTAGACCGTTTCAGCAGACAGATTAGATCGTGTGTACGGGCAAACAGACGGATTTGGCCACCCGACAGATTTCAAAGCATGCTTTGAAATCTGTCGGCTGGGAACCCGTCCGCCCGACATGTCTGCTGGTTAGTACGCTAACCAGCAGACATGTCTTCTCGCACACGCGCCGAATGGTTTCGATGCATGCGCGGAAGTGTTTTAGTTCCTGGTGCGGTGACGTGGCGGCGTCAACGTCACCGACACGTCTGCTGGCGGGGATTTTGGTTTGCTCGTGTGTACACGCGAGCAAACCAAAATCCCAGCAGACAGATCTGTTCAAATCGATCGGTCCGACCGATTTGAACAGACACATTTAATCGTGTGTACGAGGCCTAAGGGGAGGGTTTTTGTCAATGGTGTTAGAAGCTATAATTTAAAGCCCAACTCCAATTAAAACCTTTTTTATTTTGCATAGAGTGGGGAAGGTTTAGAACATTAGCATTTTTATTACTGTTGTGTGTGACCCCCTTTGGAAGTTTTTGTTAGATGATGTGCTATCCCGGTGACACTGGGACCAGAAATCACAACCGGCAGACTGAGACGGCAATAGAAACTGCTCCAAAAAGTTTTTGTTGCTCCCTCACTATTGAGGAGATTGTTGTGACTCTCTGTCCTCTGAGTAAGAAAATGAGCAGCATTCTAACCCATGGTGGCTTTGGGAATAGCAAATAAATCTGACAATTTTACCAAAAAAGAAAGAAATGTTTTAGTTAAAGTTGGGCTTTAAAATGTGTTTTGCTTTATAGTTTAGCAATGGTGAAATGTGTTCCTTTGTTATTAAGAATCTAAAAAATAAAATCAGAAATCCTGTTAAAAAAAAAAGAAAAAAATATATATATATTATCTAATTTTAATGAAAATACACTATATCCACATTAATTTGTGTTTTACCTAAAGGTTTTTTTTTTTTTTAAGATAATCTTTTTTTGTAGAACACAGAGAACAAATAAAACGCTCCATAACACACAATGCCATAGCATAGGTATAATAATTTGCACATAGTAGGGCAAAGGCAAGTATACCAGCATTTAATAGGGAGAGGAAAAAGAAGGAAAAACAAAGGAAATGGTAAACATCCGTCAATGATGAGGTTACCCCTAGTTTAATCTAGGGGTTTCTCAATATGGGGACACATATGCAGGGTGGCCCCTTCTGCCCCACCACCACCAGGGGAGGGGGGACAAGAGCCTAAATCAAACCTCCACTCCACTGCCTCGACTCGAGCCTCGAGGAGGCCTGCCCACGCCTCACACACTTCAGCGTGCTAAGTTCTGGCCTAGCTTAGCTGGCTCTCACCTGTGACCTCAGGCTGGCAACTGCTGGCGTTCAATACTCGGTTATTCTGATTCTGGATGCGGGCGGCGGGGCACGTGGCCGTCACGTGGTCCTTGTCTGGGTGTCCTCCTTGTCCAGGTGTCCCACTAGCTGCCTGGCTGGCTGGCTGGCCGCCTGTCCACTCCAGCCGTCCTCCATGCCGGCACCACGGTCCACCGCCGCCTCCTCACACAAACTCCAGGCTGTTTGCTGCGCCTAGCGTGAAGTCACATTTTGCACGCTCTGTCTCCCTTTTTGAAGGGGCCGGCCATGCATGACGTGATGCGTCATCACGTCCCGGTCGCGAATCGCCACTGTGATGTCCATTATGACAGCACAGCGCGCCTATGAAGGACATCTCACTGGCCAATCCTGGGATCGCGGGCAGGACCGTGTCTGTGAAGTCGATGGACGCTCACAGCTCGCACCGTTGTACGGCACAGGCACTGACAGTGACAGCACTGGACTTATCCCCGCACTCACACAGTTTTTCAGGGGATTTGCCGATTCAGGGCTACTAATGTTAAAATAAATGGCCCGAGACTCTGGGCTTTTCCCATTCGGGGCTCCAGCCCGCCAAGCCCCGCCCTCCCGACTCCCCTGCCCCCAGGGCAGGACCCAGACCACCATACCCCTTTTATGGCCAATTACTTGCACATAAGCCATCAAAATGGGCACTTTTGATATTTAATGTTCGGCCCCCACATACTTCAATGGGGTTCACTGTTCAGGTTAGGACATTTCCCATGTTCAGGAGTTCTGATGTGAACTGAACGGGGATGTTTGGCCCATCCCTGCTGACAGAGTATGTGCGGTCCTAAAGAAAAGGATGATGGTAGAGGAGGGGAGAGGGGAACAAAGGGGGCTTGCAGAAAAATTTATATGGGAGGGGCAGTCCTTTGAGATGTCTTTCTGCTGGCTATGGCTGGGGCCCTTTAAGAAAGTTGGTGCACTTAACAACAGTACGGCGGCGTACACACGACCGAGGTTCTCGCTGGAAACCAGCGAGAACCTCGCTGGAAGCTGCATTCCAGCGAGGACCTCGGCCGTGTGTACACAGAGCGCTCGCCCCGCCCGTCGGGAATCCCGTCGAGCGAAAAGAGAGCACGCTCTCTATTTGCTCGACGGCCCGCCTGGATGAATGGCTGGTTGCCAGTCCCGACGGGCGGGTCGCCGATTTCGACGGCCGGCAGAGAACCTCGACGGGCGGAACGATGTGTTCTGCCCGTCGAGGTTCTCTGCCGTGTGTACACGGCCTACCAATTAACCTGCATGCAGTATAGGTATGGTATAGTCTCAGCACAGGTGCAAGCTAAAGGTATGGTATATTGTGCAAAGACAGGCATCCCAATACTTTTGACAATATAATATTTATGCTTAGCCTGCATAATTCAGTTGTTATTCCACTTCCAGAAGACCTAGCCCAGTAGGATTAATCTACTTCAGTGAACTTTGCACATAAGCACAGTTTATTTATGTGTGCACCCACACCCACTAATACAATATGCAAGTCATAGTTACAGTCACTCAATATGTTTATATTTTTATTTCTAACATTATACTAATAAACCATTCTCTATTTTATTCATTGATTTCTCTTTTATTTCAAATCTTTTTCTAATCGGTTATACTATTTTTAATTTTTTTATTTGTATTTATTTTTCTACTACAGTATATCATTCACTCATATAAATTTTATTTTTTATTTTTGTTACATTTTTTTTCTTTTCAGTAAAACTATTATTTTTTTCAATTTGCGTTGATCCTTGCATTCATTTTCTATTTTTTTCTATTTACCGTATTTATCGGTGTATAACACGCACCCTAATTTTAAGAGGGAAGCTTAAGGAAACAAACTTTTAGGAGGGAAGTTTAAGGAAAAAAATTACATTTTAAATGCCCATCAATGCAGCCTTATCAGTGTCCATCTGCAGCCTTGTCCATCATTGCAGAATGATCGGTGTCCATCTGCAGCCTTGTCCATCATTGCAGAATGATCAGTGTCCATCTGCAGCCTTGTCCATCATTGCAGAATTATCGGTGTCCATCTGCAGACTTGTCCATTATTGCAGAATGATCAGTGTCCATATACAGCTTTGCCATCCACCTGCAGCCTTGTCCATTGTTGCAGAATAATCAGTGTCCATCTGCAGCCTTGTCCATTGTTGCAGAATAATCAGTGTCCATCTGCAGCCTTGCCATCCATTTGCAGCCTTGTCCATCATTGCAGAATGATCAGTGTCCATCTGCAGCCTTGTCCATCATTGCATAATGATCGGTGTCCATCTGCAGCCTTGTCCATCATTGCAGAACGATCAGTGTCCATCTGCAGCCTTGTCCATCATTGCAGAATGATCGGTGTCCATCTGCAGCCTTGTCCATTATTGCAGAATGATCGGTGTCCATCTGCAGCCTTGTCCATTATTGCAGAATGATCACTGTCCATATGCAGCCTTGTCCATTATTGCAGAATGATCGGTGTCCATCTGCAGACTTGTCCATTATTGCAGAATGATCGGTGTCCATCTGCAGCCTTGTCCATTATTGCAGAATGATCGGTGTCCATCTGCAGCCTTGTCCATTATTGCAGAATGATCAGTGTCCATATGCAGCCTTGTCCATTATTGCAGAATGATCACTGTCCATATGCAGCCTTGTCCATTATTGCAGAATGATCAGTGTCCATATACAGCCTTGCCATCCACCTGCAGCCTTGTCCATCGTTGCAGAATAATCGGTGTGCATCTGCAGCCTTGCCATCCATCTGCAGCCTTGTCCATTATTGCAGAATGATCACTGTCCATATGCAGCCTTGTCCATTATTGCAGAATGATCAGTGTCCATATACAGCCTTGCCATCCACCTGCAGCCTTGTCCATCATTGCAGAATAATCGGTGTGCATCTGCAGCCTTGTCCAGGATTCCTCTCCAAACTTGTATGTGTCAGCAGCACACGGGCACTGCATGACAGCACATTACATGGTAGGCACTGCATGGCGCAGCGCACTGCATAGCAATTTACATAGTGGGCACTGCACGACATGGTGGGCACTGCATGGCATAGCACATTACATGGTGGGCAAAGCACATGGCATTGTGGGCAATGCACATTACATGGTTGAAACTGCACATTAGTGGGCACAGTACATGACAGCACATTACATGGTGGGCACTGAATAGTGCAGCACATGATATGGTGGGCACACCACAGCAAATGACATGGTGGGCACTGCATGACATGGTGGGCACTGCATGGCATAGCACATTACATGGTGGGCAAAGCACATGGCATTGTGGGCAATGCACATTACATAGTAGGAACTGCACAGCACATGACATAGTAAGCACAAGAGAGCACATTACATGGGGTGGGTTGAGCAGCAGTCTCTCCCCTAGCACAATCATTACACCCACCCAGGTCAGTTTCTACACAATCCTCCCTCCCTAATAAGTTTACTAACCTCATCTGTTCTCAACAGCATGGCAGATGTCTCTCCTCCCAGCATGGCAGACTTCCCTCCTCCCGGGCTCCTGCAGGATAGGATGACATCAGCCCCCCTCCCCCACACATCTGCCTGCAGCTCTCAGACACTGGGGATCTGTGTGAGGGGAACAGATCCTGTGACAGGCATATTCAGGACTCGGCTGCAGCGGCTGGCACTTCTCCTCCATGTGCACGGAGGGCTCCTCTTCTCTTCCTCCAGAACGGCACACAGACAAGCCACAGCCATGGATCTATATTAACCACTTCATTACCGAGCCTGTTTTTCAGATTCGGTGCTTACGAGACTAAAACAGTTTTTTTTGCTAGAAAATTATTTAAAACCCCCAAACATTATATATATTTTTTTTTCTAACACCCTAGAGAATAAAATGGCGGTCATTGCAATACTTTTTCTCACACCGTATTTGCGCAGCGGTCTTACAAGCGCACTTTTTTTGGAAAAAATTCACTTTCTTGAATTAAAAAATAAGACAACAATAAATTTGGCCCAATTTTTTTATATATTGTGAAAGATGATGTTACGCCGAGTAAAATGATACCCAACATGTCACGCATAAAAATTGCGCCCGCTCGTGGCATGGCGTCAAACTTTTACCCTTAAAAATCTCGATAGGCGACGTTTAAAAAATTCTACAGGTTGCATTTTTTGAGATGACGAGGAGGTCTAGGGCTAGAATTATTGCTCTCGCTCTAACGATCGCGGCGATACCTCACTTGTGTGGTTTGAACACCGTTTTCATATGCGGGCGCTACTCGCGTATGCGTTTGCTTCTGCGCGCGAGCTCGTCGGGACGGGGCACTTTAAAAAATTTTTTTTTTGGTTTTCGTTTTTATTTTTATTTATTTTATAATTTTTAACACTGAAAAAAAAAAAAAAAAAAAATTATCACTTTTATTCCTATTACAAGGAATGTAAACATCCCTTGTAATAGAAAAAAGCATGACAGGTCCTCTTATATATGAGATCTGGGGTCAAAAAGACCTCAGATCTCATATTCAGGCTTAAATGCAAAAAAAAAAAAAAAAAAAAAAAAAAAAAAAGGCAAGATGTAAACAAATTAAATGTCTCTTTAAGACGCTGGGCGGAAATGACGTTTTGACGTCACTTCCGCCCAGCAGAGAGAGGGGGACGGCTGAGGGACATTTTTTCCCTCAGTCACATCCCCGGACAGGCAACGAGCGGACCCGATCGCCTCCGCCGCTACCGACGGCTACGGTAAGCGGCGGAGGGCGCGGGAGAGCGGCGGGAGGGGGGGGGCACCCTCTCCCGCCGCCGGTAACGGCGATCTCGCGGCGAATCCGCCGCGATGACCGCCGTTATCGTTAACAGGACCGCCCCACGAAGAGATGGATATCTCGGTTGTGGCAGCAGCTGCTGCCGTTACCGAGATATCCATCTTCAAAAACGTGACGTCTTTGGACGTGGGGCCGGTCACAAGTGGTTAAGGGAGGAGCTTGGAGCTGAAGCTCCAATAGCCTTGCAGGCAGGAACTCTAGAGCATGCAGCTGTGCACTGACTAGTGATCATCCACCCGAAAATGAAAAAATAGTCCCTCAGCTCCCACCTTCTGGGCCCCGCTATTGAACTGATGGGGCCCAGAAAAATATATAAATTCACCCTCTAAGCAATAAGGAGTAGTAGTACATGTTTACAAGCGGACAGCAAAGTGCAGGGGCCCCTGGGCAGCTGGGGCCCCTGGGCCGTGCCCAGGTGTGCCCGCTCATTAAAACGGCCCTGCAGTCCTCTCCTATGAACAGGCACATAACCCAAATGTCAAGATTTAAGGAGCTGTGTCCTTCCATGGACGAAAAGAGAAATGTAAGTTGTCTCAGTCACCATTGTCAGCAGCCAACAACTTGCATTCATCACACAGATCGACTACCAGTTGTTTTAATTCTGTAGAGTAGGCATCAAGTTTTTCTTTGGGTTCTGGAATGTCCGTTTTATCTTCAAAGTCTTCAGTGGGCAAAGTCGCACATCCTTCTGTGATTCTTTCTCTTTGTTTTTTCTTTAGGAAGATTTTGCGTGACTTTTTCATAGTGGGTTTTCCCATTTCATTACAGCCTTCATCTTCACTTAAAGCAACTACAAAAATGGCCTTGATATCTCGGGCATCAGCAATGGATACAGATGTGATGAGTTGTGCTACGGCCCTTATGTGAAATTATTTGACTCTTTTTTTTTTCTCACATATCCACGTGGTGACTAGCTTGATGCAATGTACAACATCAACTCTGACAAAGCATGGGGGCAGTTGGGAAGATTTCCTTTTCATAAACACTTCAAAGCAATGGGTAATATAAGTCATGAGGTCTTCTTGGTAAAGGTTCAAAACCCCTCACAATGGCACAAAGTAAAGCCATGAAAAACCACATACTCATTCTTTTGGTAAAGGAAACACCTGCACATTTCCATGGGACCGCAGCCACACTACCCACCTCCTCAAACCCAACACTCCCAATGAACAAAAAGAACTAAACAACTGTATGGCATTGTAATGGCCGTGGCACCTTAACAAAATTTATATATAACATTCCATATTTATTCAGATATACCGTATTGACAATAAATCTTTAATAATGCAAAATTCTCTGCTCAGTCTTAGGACTCGAGCAGCTAAACTTGAACAAACTGTAAATTCCCCCCACCCCCAATTTGGGGGTAACAAACCACATAATTGTGCCAGCGACAGGGGGGGGGGGAGCAAAGTCCAGTACCAAGCCAACAGCCCTGAACAGCGGCAGATGCAGCCTGGGGGGGGGGGTGGGGTGGGGAGCAAAGTCCAGTACCAAGCCAACAGCCCTGAACAGCGGCAGATGCAGCCTGGGAGGGGGGGTGGGGAGCAAAGTCCAGTACCAAGCAAACAGCCCTGAACAGCGGCAGATGCAGCCTGGGAGGGGGGGTGGGGAGCAAAGTCCAGTACCAAGCAAACAGCCCTGAACAGCGTCAGATGCAGCCTGGGAGGGGGGGTGGGGAGCAAAGTCCAGTACCCAGCCAACAGCCCCGAACAGCGGCAGCTGCAGCCTTATATAGGGTCCATCTGGCTCCACAATCTTCCAGCTGATCACCTGCTCCACCTGGACCAGTCAGAGCACACCTTTTACACAGGTACCTGAAATGATACTTAATTGCAAAGACACACATGTACAACAAGTGTTTTAAATGACTCACTTTTTTGTTTCAACATAAGGCCAAGCATAGGGGGAGAGGGGTAGCCGCGGGACCCATGTGCACAGGACCAAATTCTTGTGCCCTATTATGCCATTCTATTAACCAATATGATATTGCATTGATGTCATGCTTTTCAGTCAGCATTTGAACTATAGAGACCCTTATGGCTTCTTCTGTACTTTCAGTTATCAGTATGACCAAGGGCATACCTACAGGGGTCAACATTGCAACCCAGCCCCATGCACCCCCCTGTATGCCTGTATAGGAGGAACAACAGGGGCAGTGTCACGTACCTGATGGAGATCAAGCTGCAGAGAGGGCTTCTCTTGTACCTCCTGTCTAACGCCCATGGGAGAGATGACGGGGAGTGAGTGCCACGCGGGCCGATGTAGCAGGTAGCACCGTATGGGCCGTAAGATCACTGGACAGGCACTGAGAACTGTAACTCCATGTCGCTGGTTAAGCAGGCGAAAGCGTTGCTGGAACATAAGCCAGTGGGTCATCAGGAGCGTGAGGCAGAAGCTCTAAGACAGGATACAGGCCGGGCTCGATACACAGTTGGGCAGCGAGGTACAGGAGCATAAGGAAGCAGCAGAGTCAAACACAAGCCAAGGTCACAGGTAGGCAGGCAGAAGTCCAAGGTAAAGTACAGGTGAAGCCGGGCCAGACACAGGTAACTGGAACAGATCAAGGCACAGGTTAACAGGAACAAGGTAAAAGACCACTCAGCAATGTGTATGTGTCATTGCTCAGTTTAAATAGGCTGAATGAATGAATGAAAATCTTATATAGCGCGGCACATGCAAACTAAATCGCCTCTGGGCGCTTGTTGTTCCTGTCTCCTTTGATATCAAAAGAGATGAGTCTTGATCTTTCTCCTGAACGCTGAGTGGTTCTCCTCCAACCGAATGCTGGTTGGTAAAGTGTTCCATAGTCTGGGACCCTGGACCGCGAATCTTCTTTCTACTTTGGACTTGTAGTTGGCTTTCAGAATCTGGAGCAGATTTTGATTGGTGGATCGCAGAACGCGATTGGTATTATGAGCTTTTATTTTTTCGCATAAATAATGGGGAGCATTCCCATGAATACATCTATGCGTTAGACAGAGTGCTTTAAAAGCAATTCTGTCTTTTACTGGCAGCCAGTGAAGGGCTCTCGGTGAAGGTGAGATTGATTCCCAGGGTTTTTTCCCAGGCTGACTGGCCCCAGTACATGCGCCTGTCCGCTCACGCATGCGCCAATACATGTCATTCCTTGTGCACACACGGGTGTGCCAACGTCTGCATGCCAAATGCGCGTCTGTTAACCTTCTTTTATAGGCAGCTGCAAAAAGAGTAACCAATCTCTCAATTTTTCTCCTGCACCTGCTGATTGCCCGCAGGAGAAAGAGAATCATCATTGAGTGGCTGCAGGAGGAAAATGGAGAGATTGGTTCCAATATATGCAGCTGCTCCTGCAACTCCTCTTATCCAGCTTTCTTCTGCTGCCTCCCTTATGCTCTCTAGCCCCCCCTGAGTCTTTCCCACCACCCCTTCATCCCCTCTCCCACCAGCTGCTGCAGAGAATCTGTCAGGATCACTGGCTCTCTCCATTCATAACTCAGGCATAGTCAACTGTTTGGCCTCGTACACACGATCAAATCTGTCCGCTGGAAACGGTCCGCCGGACCGTTTCAGCAGACAGATTCGATCGTGTGTACGGCCGAGCAGACAGATTTGTCCACCCGACAGATTTCAAAGCATGCTTTGAAATCAATCGGGTGGGAATCTGTCCGCCCGACATGTCTGCTGGTTAGTACACTTACCAGCAGACATGTCGTTCCTGCACCGCCGCCGCACTGCCGCCGAATGGATTCGGCGCATGCGCGGAAGTGTTTTACTTCCTGGTGCGGTGACGTGGCGGCGTCAACGTCACCGCCACGTCACCGACGCGTCAGCGCGCTCTCTGCTTGCGGGGATTTTGGTTTGCTCGTGTGTACACGCGAGCAAACCAAAATCCCAGCAGACAGATTTGTTCAAATCTGTCGGACGGACAGATTTGAACAAATCTGTCCGCTCGTGTGTATGGGGCCTTTCAGTTTGTGAATTAATGGGAAGCTCTGTACAGGTCAACTCCTGTCCAGACATTCTGTGCAAATGCAATAGGGCTGTGTCCTTAATCTCCTTTCACTGTCTCAAAGATAAAACATCAGAGGTCTGTTTAGTCGGATAAGCACAATAATATAAAAAACACATCTGCATAGTAAGCAACATTACATTTATTTCCCAAGGACATAGGAATATACTAAACGGCAGATATCTATAATGTATAACAATCAAATATACTTATCACATACTCTAGAATAGACTTATTGGCTGGTCTCCAGATGTTAAAAAAAAAGAAAGCTCTGGGCCACATGGTTTAGGCCCGAGCCAGCATTCAGAGAAAGGCCTCAAGACGGCTGAGAGAGAGCCTCGTGGCAAAGTCCTCCTGCGAAAGAGAGAGAGCTCTGTGTTTGCACCAGCCCTTTTTACAAAACCTCAGCCACACCTCGTACAATACCCCCCCCCACTGCCAGACCCACTCAGTTTTGGACCAATCAGAGTGTTCACAGGGCAGTCTTCCTCAACAGATTATATTACTGACCGTCCTTCCGTAATTGGCCTCTGGGGCCAGTATTGCCCATATCATATATCCATGAGCCCTGGGTCTCTTTGAGGCTTGCTTGTAGAGTGGTAATCACGGATTCTCATCTTATTGTCCTAGATACACAGGAGCCAGGCCCCCTTGCTATACAGATTCTGCTTGGGGCCAAATCCCTCTGTACCTTTTAAAACCATGGAACTTCAAATATCAGCCTGAAGAATCTTTGGGAATGGGAAACAGATAAGAACCGCCAGAAATATTATATTAACTCATGTTTCCTTCCAACAAGGACTATCTCGGTACCCAGGGATTATGACAGATTTCCATTAAAAATAACATATAGATTCACCAAAACATGAGTGTTTTTTTGTATAAGGTTTTATTAGTTCACACTTAGAGAACATAAAGACCCCACTGGTATGTGAGGACACAAAGATGTAGGTCCAGACATAATCCTCTACATGTTTTGTGACATACTAGTGGGTATTTGGTGCCTAACTAAGCTCAAAAATAAATCAATCAATCTTTCAGGAGGAATCGACCACAAACACATATAAAAATATATAATCACATAGTTACACAGTCAAAGATATTAGAGAACAATAACATAGCAAACTAACCAATAAAAACATTGTTTTTTGAGTATTAAAGTCCGACAAGACTCACCAATGGAAGCCCAGGAGGGGCATCTAATGGCATTAATAGAGGCACCCTTAGGCTGCATTCACACCTAAACGTAGGCAATTTGCGGCGTTTTATCGCACGTTTTTTTCGAAGTTTTGTCGCCCGTATTCGCATTTTTGCGCGTTTGCATACAGCGTCGTCCGCGTTTTTTTATTTTGCCCAATAGGAAAAATGTTGCTATGTTAGGAATTTTTTTTTCTTCTTCCTGGGTCAATATTCCTCTTCCGGGTCATGCTTGTCATTATTGTCTACAGAGAATTGAACATGGCTGATGATGTTGTCGTCAGAGTAGGGTAAGGTGGTGTTGGTCGAGGTAGGTGGGTGGCAAGATGTGGGGCTGACAAAGGAGGAAGGGGTGGTGCTGACAGATGCTGCGGGGGGGGGGGGGGTGAGTGGCATAGGGACCATAGGGTGATGGAGGTTCTGAGGATTGATAGGGTGTTGTTGGTGGAATAAATGTTGCAATGTACCTTATAGTACCGGCCAACATATCTGCCTGTAGAGCTTGTGGTACCCTCTCCATGAGCCCATCCAGACATCTGGCTGAGACTTGACCGTATGAACGGCCGCTTGACATTTTATCTGTCATATTGGCCATGATCTCCAACAGTCTGTTAAAATCGGGCTCTGGAGCCTTCCTTTGTGTTCCTCTTGTAGGTACTCGAGGAGACACTGTTGGCGTGGACTCGTCTTCTCCCACTGGTGTAGCTGCCGTGGACCGCGACGAAGTGGAAAACTGGTTTTTGGGCTCTTGCCCCACCTGATCGCCTAAAGCTAGGCTGGCATCATCATTTTCCAGATTTTGGTTTGGAGCAGCTTCCTCCCAACAGTTTTCAGTACTGAAAATAGAAAATGATTTATTCTAACTTTTACTTATTACAATTTAGTTTACTGACATTAGTACAGATAAAAGCTTACCTCCCCAAAGCCAGGAATAGTCTAAGAAACTCAAATTCTTTCGAATGTATGTAGTCCTTTGGGGAACACGCTGATGATCCACTTCTCCTTTCACGTTGTACCCTCAAATGACAAATGAAGGCGTCACGGATGCTCTTCCACTTTGACTTTAGCATTTTAACTGTCCTAAAAAATAATATATTTTATTTTCTTTGTAGGTATCTATCAACTGGACAATCCCTAGCAAGCATACATTATGCCTGCCGTATAGGAAAATCGACTGCGAGCTACAGTATCCATGACACCTGCTCTGCAATTTGGGAAGTCCTAAAGGAAATTGTTTTTAAAAAACCTACAGCAGAGGAATGGGCACAGATTTCCGAAATCTTCTGGCAACGTTGCAACTTCCCCAATTGTGTCGGAGCGATTGATGGGAAACATATTCGTATCGTAAAGCCCATGTGTACTGGAAGACAGTATTTTAATTACAAAAAATACTTTTCTTTTGTTTTAATGGCTGTGGCTGATGCCAATTATTGTTTCCGGTACATTGACATTGGGTCGTATGGCAGCAGCGCGGACTCCGCTATATTTGGGAACTTGTCTTTTGGACACATGCTCCGTACAAATAGTCTGGACCTTCCGGAATACAGTCCACTCCCGGGCACAAATGGCCCTCCCCTACCCAGTGTTTTTGTGGGTGATGAGGCCTTTGCTTTGAGTGCTCATCTTCTACGGCCTTATTCGGGGCATAATCGAGTGTGTTTAACTATCGCCTTACCAGAGCACGTTGGGTAGTTGAATGTGCTTTCGGTATTTGGGCTAATAAATGGCTGGTCCTAAACACTCCAATTGTACATAATATGCAAAATGCAGTCTGTGCTGTCAAAGCTGTGTGTGCCTTGCACAACTTCGTAAGGCAGAAGGATGGATTTGATTTTGAGGAGGCAGGGCATGAGAATCTGGAAAGAGCTCACTGGACTGGTGTACGTGGAAACACACAGGGTACACATGTCCGTGATCAATTTGGGGCATACTTTATGTCTCCTGCAGGACAGGTCCCATGGCAGCTTGATGCAATTTAATAATTTTAACTTTTCTGTTTTTTTTTTTTTTTTTTTAACAACTATACCATCTACTATGCTGTATTGATAAAAAATAAATAAAAAAAGATTGGTGTATTAAGAAGTCTCATGTTGATTTTATTTAGATATGTTTTTATCTTTGGGTGCAGAGTGTGCCATTATGTGACATGCTTACAATTGTATACTTATTATGCATTTTTTCAGGGGTCTACATGATGAAGACTCTTTGTTTAATTAATTGATCCTGATACAATTTCTCAGGGTTAGCGGTCTGATTCCAAATTAAATGAAAGCATGCAAACTTAGACAAAACGTTTTACATCTTTACCTTACCAGCATCGAACCAACAGAGAGTGCCTGGGGCCCTCCCACTCCTTTTATTTCAAACAGATGTCTGTCAAACTCCTTTTATTTGCAAAATGACATCACAAGTACATAAAATTCATAAAATTCATTGGTCAACCCATACAATTCACATCTCCCCTAGTTCATGGGGTGTCTGTTTTGTCTTTCATGTGATATGTGATACCCCAGTCTGTCACACTCTCCCCTCCTTTAGTCAATGGCTCCCGACATTATACTAAATTGTTCTCTGAACTCGATTGAGTGATTTAAGAAACCCAAATAGGTACTTGCTGCCACCACGGAGCTATATTAACTACCTGGTATGTCATGGGAGTAGCTAGCATTGTAGGAGTTTGTACGGTGTGAATCTGACTTGATCTGTAGGTTGGCTGACCTAGTGTGTCAAATGTAAAGATCTCTTTAGATTTAGCTTGTCTGGTAGATCTTCTTACAGGAGTTGAGTCTTCTCCATCAACATCATTCTCCATTTGCATATCTTGGCTCACAGGCAAGTCTTGACTTAATGGGGGTAATTCCGCAGTGTCTAGACCCACCATGTCTGAAGCTCAAACTTGGTCGCCAACTACTGTTCCATCATTTGGTTCTTGTTCAAGATTGGATGTGGTAGTTGTAGGATAGAACTCTTTAGCAGAAATTCTTAATGGCGATTTCTGTACGTTTTGAGAGTTTTGTTGAGGCACAACGTGATCATGACTTTCTGTAGTCTCTGGTACATAAGGATAATACCATCTTTCTTCATCTGAACTTTCCTCCTCCTGGTTCAGATCCATGCTAGTCTCCTTTCTGTTACTTGATTGTCCTTTGTTCATCAGTACTCTAGGAAAGTGTCTTTCAATGGGTAGGTCATTTACTTGTAGTAAAAGATTTCGGTGCAGTACTCGAATAGTCTTTTTACCACTTTCAGGCTGAATTTTGTACACAGGCCCATCTTTGATTCTTTCTACCACTTTATGTACTGATTCTTCCCAGTATGAACAAAGTTTACCAGGACCTTCTCTTTCAGAGAGATTTCGTACTAAGAACCGATCACCCGGTTGAAGAGGTGCTCCTTTTATCTTCTTGTCATTTTACTTCTTCCCTTTGGCAGATGATTTTTGGCTATTCTCGGATGCGATTTTGTAAGCTTCTTGCATTCTGGATGCCCATTTCAGAGTAAATGTTGGTTGACTTTCTGATTCCTTTCCCAAATTTAGATTGAGCATTAGGTCAATCGGCAAACGAGGAGATCTCCCATACAATAGATTGAATGGCGAGTATCCAGTGGCTTCATGCCTGGTGCAATTGTATGCATGAACCATGTGTGGAAGATGTTCTTTCCAATCTGACTTTTTCTCTTCCTCTAAGGTGTGAAGCATCTTTAACAAAGTATGGTTCAGTCTCTCCACTGGGTTACCCTGTGGATGGTATGGGGTAGTTCTTGAATGAGAAATCCCTGCCAATCGTTGCAATGTCTGAAACAAGTTGTTTTCAAATTCTCTTCCTTGATCATGGTGGAGTTTCTCTGGATATCCAAAACGTGGTATGAAATTTTGAAAGATCTTTTCTGCTGCCGTTTTTCCAGATTTGTTCTTAGTTGGATACGCTTGTGCAAAGCGTGTGAAATGGTCTACCATTACAAGTATATACTCATATCCTCCTTTGCTTCTCTCCAAGTGAAGATAATCAATGGATACTAGCTCCAAGGGTGAACTGGTAGTAATCAAACCCATAGGTGCTCTTTCTGGGATATTTGGACGCTTTTGTTTGATGCAGTTGCACGTCTTCAGCACATATTCATCAATGTCTCTTTGCATAAATGGCCAGTAAAATCGTTCACGTGCTAGGTGGATTACCTTGTCAGTGCCAATGTGACCCATGTCATCGTGAAGACTTCTTAAGACCAACAGTTTTTTCTGGTAGAACTAGCTGTTTTCAGGTTCCAGAGTGTCGGTATAGGATTCCTTCCTCCACTATGAGTTTGTTCCATTCGTGTATCAAACGTCTTGTTTTACTGGTCATACTCTCCTTTTCTTTGTGATTTGGAGTCCAATTGTTCTCCTTAGGCCAGACCACTTCTCTAATGTTGGTATCGTCTTCTTGTAATGCTCTGATATTCTCCTGAGTCATTGGGCAGATTGTCTGTCCTTTCAGCAATTCTTCTGCCACATCACTTTCTGAGTGAAGAGTCAATGAAGCCACCCATTTTGCCTCTTCTTCGTTGACAGCTTTGCTCCCTTGCCACATAACTGACACAACCTCAGATAGTACAAGCTCGGTGTACTCACTCAGATTCTCAGTGAGTTCCACCGGAAATCGTGACAGTGTATCCGCGTCTGCATTCTGTTTACCTGGCCTGTACTTGATATCGAAGTGGAAATCGGCCAGCTCACCAACCCAGCGATGACCCACAGCATTCAGTTTGGCAGTACTCAAGACATATGTCAATGAGTTGTTGTCCGTGTAGACTGAATGTTGGAGCGTAATACAAGTAATCTCTGAATTTGTCACAGATTGCCCACTTGGGAGCTAAAAACTCAAGTTTACCAGAGTGGAGATCGTAATTGCGCTCTGCTGGAGTCAATGTTCTGGAGCCAAATCCAATAACACAAAGGTGTTCTCCTTGTCGTTGGTACAGTACAGCACCTAGGCCTTCATTGGAAGCATCAGTGTGTAAGATGAAGGGTAAGTCAAAATCAGGGTATGCTAGTATTGGTGGATTGGTTAGCATGTCCACCAATCTGAATACCACAGCTTGATGTTTGGGTGTACATTGGATCGGTGTTTTAGATGGCACTTGTGTTTTATTCCCGTCTCTCTTTGTAGGTTCCCCACGATTGTTTTTGGTAATGGATGTGGCAGATTCTTTCTCAGTGTTCTGCAAAAGTTCATACAGTGGCTTAGCAAGTCGAGAGAAATCTTGAAAGAAGGACCTGTAGTAGCTCAGGAATCCTAACAAAGTTCTGACTTCTCCAACTGTTTTTGGTTCTTTCCTTTTCAACTGTAATACCTCTTCAAGATCATTTGGGTCAATTTTTATGCCTTCTTCTGACACTATTCGCCCAAAATATCGAATCTGTCATTTAAAGGGTTCACACTTCTTCGGTCTAAGTTTGATACCATGCTTGCGCATTCGACTAAGCACTTGCCTAAGATCATTGACATGCTCCTGAAAAGTTTTGGAGTAGCAAAGTACGTCATCCAGGTATGGAGAACAACATTTGTCTCTGATGCCCTCTAGTACATTCTCCATGCATCTCTGAAAAGCTGCTGGGGCATTAGTTAATCCGAACGGAATACGATTCCACTCCAGGAGTCCCCAGGGGGTGCTGAAAGCTGTCAGGTGTCTGGAGTCTTCATGCACAAAGCCTTGATGATACGCACTACCCTGGTCCAGGATTGAGAACCATGTAAATCCTCCTAAGCTATCCAGCAGATCTTGTATTCTAGGTAGTGGATGTCTATCTGGAATAGTCTTTCGGTTTAACTCCCTAAAGTCCACACATAGTCGTAGGCTCCTGTCCTTCTTGCGAACACAGACAACTGGTGATGAGTATGCGGAAGAAGATTTCGTTACCCAACTTTGGTCAAGAAGGTTTTGGACATATTCTTTCACTTCCTTATATAGGGGTTTCGGCATCGAATTGTAGCGTTTCTGGACAGGAGTTTCATCTTTCAGATTTATCTTCAGTTTTAGGTTTGGAATGCTTCCTATGTCTCCCTCATCTTGAGCAAAGACATCTGATTCTTCATATAACATTTGTCTCGCTATCTCCTGTTCTTCTTCTGAGAGATTATCCAAATTGACAGGTGGGTGCCACTTAACAAATTTGTTAGTGGGTAGCTGATTTTCAGTGTCCACTTGATTAAACTGGTTTACATGAAACATTCTTTTCTTCTGGTCAATCCCCTTTCCATCGTCTTTATTTGGAGAAAAGGGTAGAATCTCAGCTGCTGGAGAAATGGTACCCAATACTGTTCTGGGCGGAAGGTAGATATCATGTTCAGCACGGTTCAGTATTGGTATCTTCACTAGTTTAGAGAAACCGTTTGGTACATCTACCACTGAAGGAAATAGTTCAAGTCCTTCTTCAACTGGATATTCTGGAAGTGGTTCAAATGGCATGATTCCTCCTTTCGGCCATGCTCTAATTCTACATTTGACTTCACCAAACTCGCCTCCTTTAATCTGGAGTCCTTTCTTCCCCACTTTGACCACACGACTATCGGATATTTCTCCTGGGTCAGTTGCTTGACTGACAGCATTGACAATGTTATTCGCTTCACTCTGTCTTACTTTCATAGCTTCACTCAGCAAGATAGTCAGGTTTTGGGTGCTGTTTGATCGGTCATGGTTTTCTCTGATCAATTCTTCGATAACATTAAACCCAAGAAGTTGATGGTCATTACAGCAGTCGCTCACCAGTATTGGCACATGGATGGCTGAGTTTCCCTGTCCACTACTTTCGATTTCCAGGAGGACTTCAATCCATCCGATGAATGGAATGATAGAACCATTTGCAGCTGTAATGGATAAGTTGTCGTCACAAAGTAAATCTTGTATGTGTCTAATAGAGACACTGGGTAGAAACTTTTCTAACCATGCCTTCCCGACAATGCTGACCTGAGCTCCTGTGTCCATCAACATGTCAACCGGAACACCATTCATCATCCAACATGACAATAGGCATTTTCCTCCAATTAATTGTGCTGCGCGTTGTTTGGAGCATCCATTCTCTTTTGGGAGTGTTCTAGTTGACCGGTGGGTGAATACCCTATTTATCTTAGCATGGGACAGATTTTTGAGGTGGTCACTGGTTGTCCCTTTCCCAGTGACCGTCTGTTGTTTCCCGACTGCCTTCTTTTCTTCAAGCAATCAACTGCTCTGTGTCCTGTCCAACCACAGTAGAAACAATGGTAGCAGTTCTGACTCTCTCGTTTGATGCAATCATCACACCTGGGCTTGCAGTGAGCTGTATCTGGAACTTGAACATTGGTTGGTGGCTTAGTCATTCGTCTTTCAACAACAGGAGTTTGCTTCATCATCTTCTCCAGGTTCTTTGTGAGAGTCGAAACCTGTGTTGTTAGTTCCATTAATGCAGTGTGATTTGTTCTAGCATCTCCCTCAACTCTCTTTTGCACCGTCTCTTTTTCACTATTCCCTGGTGTTTGTGATGAATGAACAGTAAGATGTTTATGTTTAGGTATACTGTTTAAGCGTCTCTGCCTTTCTGTTTCTTCATCAACAGATCTGGTGACCTGCTCTATGACAAAGTCATCAGTTACTGTCAAATCAGACACGTAAGGCTTGATATCTCGTCTGACATTTGAATTTTTCTTGTTTAGTCCCTGATACAGTGTATGAAGGAATACGCCTTGCACTAGTTTTTTGTCATAGTTAAACGCTAGCCTATCATGTTGTGATGTAGACAGAATTTTTTGTTTTAACCCCGCTAGCCTGTAAACACATTGTTGTGCTGTTTCTATTTCTTGCTGGGTAGCATTACTAAGTTCCTGAAATAACTCAGTACCACTTCATTCTCTCATATGTGACTTCAAAAACGTTTTCAATTCAGCAACAGTAAGATCCTCTTTGTCAGTCAACATATCTTTAAAATGACCAGGTTTGATTATTCTCAACACTGTGCGTATAATTTTAGATTCAGGGAATTTTTCAATTAGATCCTCGTCAATCTGACAGCACACGCTACTGTAACTCATGTCCGAACCATGATCTGAAATTACACCACCATGCATTTTGAATTCTCTACTTGGCAATAAAGCAACAACATCAGTTAATCTCACCACCTCCGATCCCTGTTCAGTCCTTGCAGTCCCACTACTTATTTCTTTAGCAGTGGTTGCAATGTTCATAGTTGGTGTACTTTCCTTATTGAGTTTTAGTTCATCGATCTTGTCTTGGATGATGAGCAGGTAAGACATACCTTGATCTTCTAACTTCGCCAGCTGATCACTTCTCATGTAGTCTACAATAAATTCAATGAGTTCCATTTCGTTGTCTCCAGTCACTGGTGGAACGTCCACGTCTCTTTCATCTTCCATCGTAATAGCGAGGCTGTTCTTTACTAAGCAGATGAATTTGTTTCCGGATATCCCACGAGGGGACGCCATATTTGTTGCACTCTGACGACATGCACTCACACGGCAGACGACACTAACGACTCTCCTTGTAGCTCTGCAGTCGACTCTCGCTCCTCTCGCGTTTCCCTCTCACTGGTAACAAAACGAATCCCGGCCACGAGCCCCCAAAATGTAAGTTAAGAGACCTGATAATTGTAGACGCTATGATGTGATCAACTTGGCGGGTGCTGGAAAGAATACACGAACAGGAAGATGTCTGATCAGTCACCATTATTGGCTTGTAGGAGTTTCACCTTTACATAACAATATATACAGTTTTTTATAGTTACATGTTCATAACTGTTAATATAACAATAGTACAGATTGGTCTGAAATACTTTAAAACATAGTTACAACAGTGAACATTATTATATTTTAATAAACATATATTTCCCTTTTATTCCGTGTTATAGATACTTCGCTTTATCTCTGGTATACTTTAACTGTGCCATAATGAGAGTTGTATAGTATTGCTATATCTAAATATATATCCTGAAGTAATTTTCTCTTTTGACCACTAGATGTTGCACATTGCAGTACAATAGATTCTCACTCATCTAATATAGTTTTAACATGTGGTTTCTAAAATATGTAGTTCTGCATAAACCGGGTTAAATTATACCTGTATATAACAGTTTAGTGCCCACAATAAACATCTGCTCCAACTAGTATAGTAGTTATACAGTTCTGGCGCTTTTTGACTGTTTCTAAACACATGTGGTTCTGAAAGTCTAATTACAGCAAAACTACTGCATAAAATCTACTAAAACTTTCTCCTGCATCTGCTCAAGATGTTTAGGAATCTTTCTAGTACAGTTTAGTAAGAACTAGAATGATTTAAAGTACATACCTGGAAAGAATACACGAACAGGAAGATATCTGATCAGTCACCATTAATGGCTTGGAGGAGTTTCACCTAGTCACATGGTGCATGTGGTCTTATATAGACTCTGTTTGTGTACCTTCTCTGCCATCTACTGGTTGTTGGTAGAATAGCAATTCCATTCCCTTGCTTAGAAAATAAAAATAAATGAATGTGGACTATGGGGTGTCTGTTTTGCCTTTCATGTGATATGTGATACCCCAGTCCGTCACACTAAGACCATAGTATCAGTTTACATAGAGCCAAAGAAAAGGGCTAGGGAGCCCCCATAATCATGAGAAGCAACCAACACTGTGTACGTTCAGGAACAAGGTAAAGGAATCATAGTTGAGACATCCTTCTCAGGAAATCCTACCATCCTTAGACTTCTTGGGCTTTCCTTTACCCCATAGAGGGGATATCGGACTCGTTGGGGTCGGACGTTTTGACGAACTCGCTGAAGAAGTGCCCAAATCCATAGGAGCCTCCTGGGAAATGAGCTTAAGGTGCAAGAGCAACCGTTCGCTTGCCTTGGAATGAAAATTTTACGGCAAAAGGAAAAGTCCATCGGTATTTAATGCCATGTTGAGAGAGGGCCAAAAGAAGCGGTTTTAAGGTTCTCCTTTTCTGCATGGTAGTGGGTGAGAGATCTGCATAATCTTGAATTTGATGTCCCA
Organism: Rana kukunoris; assembly: GCA_029574335.1. Lineage (NCBI taxonomy): Eukaryota > Metazoa > Chordata > Amphibia > Anura > Ranidae > Rana > Rana kukunoris. The sequence goes on from CM056049.1 coordinate 734,386,631, forward strand.
AAACAAAACACCTTGGATTGGGTGCGAGACTGTCACATAACTTTTTCCTTTACAGCAGAAAAATGAGGCTTCACAATAATATCCCTCGGGGAACCATCCTTCCTTGGAGGGCCTAAGGCTTTGTGGGCACTGTCCAACTCCAGTCAGTGGGGGGGGAATGTTGGGAATGAGGTCCTTGATCAGGCCCTGGACCGCTGCCGAGACATCAGTTACAGATTCAGGCAGTCCCCTGAGCCTAAAATTATACCTCCTGGACCTATTCTCGAGTATGTCTATTCTAGCGAGAGCAGTGTCAAGTTGGTCCATGAGGCACTGGATAGACGCGGCATTCTGATTAGTAGTGGAAACTGTGTCATCTAACTTATGCTCCATTGCCTCCATTCTAGCCCCCAAGTTAGCAAAATCTGATTTAGGATCTCTGGTAATTTTGTCAGCTGTATTGGCCAGCCCCCATTCAAGAAGATCAGAGAATCTGAGGAACAAGTCCTGCTGTGGCGAGGTCTGGTCCTTATCCCACAAGCCTGGGGATGGGGTAGTCTGTATTGGAGAAAGAACAGGACCCACTGGGGAAAGAGAGTAATCCTCAAAGGTGCGGCCCAGCAGCGATTCTGTAGAGGCTGGAGAAGGGATTGGAGGATGTGGAGTGCCCTGGGCCACTTGGGAGTACGTAAGGGTGGCCGGATGAATCAGAGGCCTCTGATCTGGCATCCTGTCATTACCTGCGATGAGCGGAAGAGCAGCACTAGCGGCCATCTTGGAGCTCTCGTCCTGGTGTGTTTGGGCGAATTGCGGCCCGAGATCATGTCTGGCTGTAGCACCAGACATACAGAGCGGGTGCATGAGTGTCTCACCTAGACGGTTCGCCCGTTGGCGGGTGAAGAACGGGACCAAGCGCCGTGCTGTGTCGTCTTCTGGTCCGGGGCGTTGCAGAGCTCCGGCTCAAGCGACCATTACTGAAGTCCCGCGCATGCGCACTCCTGTGATGGCATGTATATTTCACAAATCACACCCCAAAATACATTCTGCTGCTCCTCCTGAGTATGATGATACCACATGTGTGAGACTTTTACACAGCGTGGCCACATACAGAGGCCTAACACTGAAGTAGCAACTTTAAGCATTCTAGGAGCATAAATGACACATCTAATCTCTCAACCACCTAATGACAATTGCGCGGTCGTGCGACGTGGCTCCCAAACTAAATTGGCGTCCTTTTTTCCCCACAAATAGAGCTTTATTTTGGTGGTATTTGATCACCTCTGCGGTTTTTATTTTTTGCGCTATAAACAAAAGAAAGCGACAATTTTGAAAAAAAAAAAAACACAATATTTTTAACTTTTTGATTTAATAAATATCATTTTTTTAACTTTTTTTTCCCTCAGTTTAGACCGATACGTATTCTTCTACATATTTTTGCTAAAAAAAAACAAAAAACGCAATAAGCCTATTTGATCGGTTTGCGCAAAAGTTCCAGCGTCTACAAAATAGGAAATAGAATTATGGAATTTTTTTTTCTTTTACTAGTAATGGCGGCGATCTGTGTTTTTTTTTTTTTTTATTGTGACCGTGACATTGCGGCGGACACATCGGACACTTTTGACAAATTTTTGGGGCCATTCACATTTATACTGCGATTAGTGCTATAAAACTGCACTGATTACTGTGTAAATGTGACTGGCAGGAAAGGGGTTAACACTAGGGGCGCTGAAGCAGTTAAATATGTTCCCTAAAGAATGTTCTAACTGTTAGGGGGACCCGGAAGGGGAGGAGATCGATGTGTGTTCCTCTGTACTGGGAACACACATCGGTCTCCTCACCGCTGACAGGCATGGATCTGTGTGTTTACACACACAGATCCATGCTTCTGCCGTGATTGCGGGCAATCGCGGGTGCCCGGCGGTCGCACCGGGTCCCGAGGAATGCGGCGGGGGCGCGCGTGCCCTAGCGGCCGAAAAAGACAAGGATGTCCAGTCTGAAGGAGGAAGAGTTCCCACCGATGTCATTTTACTATGGCTCGGTGGGGAAGGGGTTAAGCGTTAGGCAGAAGCGTGGTCGTATAACAAGCCTGGGTCGGTTCCAGAGAAGACAGAGGTATTTTGATTCCAAATATTTTATTGAAATTTTTGAAGAAGAACAATAAAGAATATAACAAATTCACATTGTGTAACAAACCATAATAGATGCAATAAATACCATTAGATAGCATTGTATAAACAGATTAATAACTTTGCCATATATAGTAAGTTGTACGGCAAAGGGGAAAGAAAAAAAAAAGGGGGGGGGGGGGTAGGGAAAAAAGAGGGGAAGTGAAGAGAAGTGGGATAGAAATCATGCATTACAGTGTGAAATAAAAGTATAACATACAAGATAGCAAACAATCTGAGAATGTTATGAAGAAGCATTAGATAAGCGACGAAATTCTGCAGTAACCTTAAAATTCCGCCAACATGCCCATTTATCATAACATTTAGTGGGAGTGTCCTTCGTCTGACAGATTAGATTTTCCATGTGAGCAATATGTTCAATTTTTCTCAGCCATTCAGATATGGAAGGGGGAGTTCGATTTTTCCAATGAATATGAAGGTATTTTTAGCGTTGGGTAAAAGCGTGGTCGTATAACAGTCCAGGGTCGGTTCCAGAGAAGGCAGAGGTATATACAGTGCAGTGGCATCAGGGGTGTGGAGGAAAATGACAGGAAATTTTAATTTTGTTTACCATACTTCCCTAATAATTTTGAGCAGTATGGTAACGGCAGAAACATACACCTAAACAGAGGCCTGGTTGGGAAGGACAATCGGGACAATAAATTGTGGTGTCTCTCCTGATACCTCTTCTGGCGCACACCCGGCATCTCTTCGGACGTTTGCGCCCATTTTCACAGGGGGGGGGGGGGGTTTGTCAGGAAAGTGGCGTTCGTGGAGTCTGCTCACGCAATCAGTGCGAAGAATTTCTGGTGGGATTTCAGGGAAGAAAAGGGCGTGATAACGTCTTCTTGGTAGAGCAGATATGGTACGGGATTCTGTGTTGATTTTTTGTAGATAACATAAGTGTTATAGATGGCCAAACTGAAAAAATAAATGGACACTTTCTTATACCAGTGACAAGATTTTCTTATAGGAAGGTAGGGTTCAATCATCAGATCTTTGAAGTCCACTCCCCCATAAACAAATTGTAATTGTAGACACAAGCTGGTTTTTGGATTGGGCCGTTTCTTTTGTGGACGTCTCGTCTGACAGCCAATAGCTCCTGGTTCCGCAAAGATGTCGTCTCCCCTCGTCTTAGCTTTTGATTGACAAATTTTTGTGGGAAGCCCTGTCTGTTGGTTCTTACTGTGCCACATGCTGGGGTGTCTCTTCGGTGAAGATTGCTAAACGGGCAGGCTAGTGTAAAAATTGTCCACATAAAAGGTGGTATCCTTTTCCAAGCAGTGGATAGATAAGCTCCCAGACCACTTTTCCACTGGTTCCAATGTATTCTGGGCATTCGGGGGGATGCAGTTGGGAGTCCTTCCCTTCGTACACCAGGAAGGAGTAGATGTACCCTGTGTCTCGGTCACAAAGTTTGTACATTTTAGCCCCATATCGAGCCCTTTTACTGGGGATAAACTGTTTGATGCCCAGCCTGCCTGAGAATTTGACAAGGGACTCGTCTATGGAGATCTTCTGCTCGGGGGTATATAACTGGGGGAATTTTTCAGAGAAGAAATTTAGGAGTGGCGAATTTTAAATAATTTGTAAAAAGCTGGGTGATTTCAGGGAGGGCACTGGGTGTTATCATTATAGTGAAGGAACCATAGAATCAAAGTATCGGGATATGAACATACGGGATGAGAAGACTGGCATGTGGTGGATGGCTTTGGTAGACCAATAGGAGTATGATTGTTTTTTTTTTTTGAGAGAGACCCATACTGAAAGTTAGGCCTAAGAATATTTTGAACTCCTCTACGGTGAGTTCTCTCCACTCAAAGGGGCGGACATAACTGGAACCAGGGTTGCTTACTATGAACTGCTGAGCGTAGAGGTAGCACTGGGCCACAATGGATAAGAGTAATTCTTCAGTAAAAATCAAATGAAAAAAATCAAGCATGGCAAAATTATCGGTGTTCACCTAGACACCTGGCTGGGCGGTGAAAGGGGGGATATTTGTTGCTCCGGAATTAGAAGGGGGGTTTTGAAGGCCTTAGGGAAGGCTGGCATGGCCCCTATCCCTTTGGGGCGGAGAGCACACCCTACTAGTGCCTGGCCTTTGTTGCACTGCTCGCGAGGTGGACGGCACTGCGCTGCTAGTAGTAGGCTGCTGCTGCTCCACGCCAGAACACCTTCTTTTAACAGGCACACGTTCCTCCTCTGATTCCGTATCAGACCCTCTGCTTGTAACGGGCTCATAGGCCGAATCCGAATCGGACAGAGAGACTCAGAGAGCTCCCCGCTGCTCTCATCAGTCTCGCATAGTTGCTGGTAGACCTCCTCGGTGGTAAAATATTTTTTCTTCCATACTGGTGGCTAGTGAGGCTGCACTGCAGAACACTGGTGGCGCTGATGTGGCACTGCAGTGGCACAGGTGGAACTGATGGGCAAGTGTGGCTCTGGTTGCACTGCTGTGGCTCTAGGGTCACTGATTAGCAGGCGGCATTAGTGGGCACAGATGGCACTGCAGTGGTGCAGGTGGAACTAGTGTGGCACTGGTGGGGCACAGATGGCACTGGTGAGGCAGAGATGGGGCACTGCTGGGAACTGCTTAGCACTCACGTTTTGTCTCTCATCTCTCTCCTCTTCTCTCACACTAACGGTGTGAGGAGAGAGATGACCTGGAAATTACCCACTCTGGGGCGCGCAGGAACGATTCTCGGGGAGGACGTCCATGGATGTCCTCCCAGAGTTAAGGTGATTAAGTGGTTAATAAAAAAAGTACTGTGAGCATCAGAATCATGTTCTCCGTGTACTCGGCTGACAATCTCAGACCCAAGGCGCCTCTTTAATTCCCCTTCGTAGCAGGTGCAGGTCACGTTTGCTTGAGGTCCTCCACCAGTGCCACGTTCATGTCTTGCAATAAAGGCACATTTTTTTTTTTTTATGTTTATTCAACGCCTACAAATATCTGTGTTGCGGGCAATGTCCCCTGCAGTATTGACTTCATGGACAATGGAATGCTCCTCTTTCCTTGAGTGCGAATGTTTTTTTGAGTGGGAACCAAATAATCGGTTCCAGTTGCTTACCACCCATGACACTAAAACGCAATTCTGCACAGGGCTGAACTTTGTAGTTCTTTTTTTCTTTAAACCTTCCATACTCTCCTTATTCTCCTATCACTAACCCTCAAATGATTAAAATATTATTTTTCACTTAACTTTAACAGGAGTGTACCATGTTTTTATTATTGGGTGGTTTGGATTGACAGTACATATATGTATATGATCCATTATGCATGTACTGACTCTGGCCTGAGCCTGTCCCTGATTAAATAGGAGTTGTTAGGGAGCTTTTTTGTGAGGGGCTGCACGTGGAAGGCCCCCTCTAGCCCCCCCCCCCCCCCTGGGACGCCACTGCTTTTCAAAACCTTTTCAAATTCCTCATCTGACCGATAAGTCTGGAGGAATGACTTTGCTTTGTCATCTGAAGTTGTTGTACTGCTGCAGAAATATCAACATCAATACCATGTAGTCTTTTGCTTACAGTATTTACATGGAAGAGTATGTATCGCATACCCTGATTTTCCGGGAGTCTGATGCTGACTACCTGGGGTAGGGATGGCTGACATACATTCTCAGGGTGCAGGATTGTGGGCATGGAGGGTGATGAACAAGAAAGAAATTGGGCGCCAGTCACTTTTATTCTTAAACAAAAGAGACGTTTTTTTTTCTCAGAATAGGAAAAATGTGGTCGAGAGGGGATCGGTCACTCTCCCAGATTGGCAGACTCCATAGACAAAAATTGGTAAGGTAGACAGCAGTACAGGAAAATAACCTTTAAACTGAGCCAGCACATCTATACTTTGTAGGACAGACTGTCTCCTTTAGCAACTCAACTTTACTCACAGCTTCATACTCTGATTCCCTTGGATGAGTTCTCTGTGAAGTCATCCCAGCCACTTCATTGTCTCCAGCTCATGAAGGGTTCTATCTCTGGTGCTTCCTTAGAACTCCACCCCTCTAGAGCCGTTCCGGATCTTTGGCAGGCTTTACTCTTCAGGAACTTGAACACCCAGATAGGCCTCAGACAGGCCTAGAAGCCGGCAGCCACCTGGATAAGCCTCAGGCTTCAGGCCTAGCAGCCAGGAGCTATAAAAAAAACACCTTGGCCAAAACCCTGAGCGGGAAGACTGACCCTCATCACTTGACTTCCTTCCATTAAATAGCTTTTCCCAGCATGCATCGCAGAAAATATAATTGGTTGAGAAATGTTTATCCATAACTTGAGTATACTGTAGCTCATCATACCAATGTCAAAAGCAACAGTTTTATCTACTAACAAAAGGGAGAAACCACAATTGAATGGAATTAAAACATAAGTCATTTAACCACTAAACACTGCAAATTACCCAGGTTGGCTACCACCCAGCATAAATAAATGTACCTGTAGTCCTACTTTTAGGATGAGGGTGCTACAAGTACATTATGCCACAACACTAGACCACACAGAAATGTAAAATTACATATATTCCTTGCGATTCCTCTGCATTCTGCTAGTGTTTTGCCACAATCTGCTGCTGTAAATGCACCATCCTCCATATCTGCAGTTATGGCATCATGAGTTTTCCCAACCTGGTTTCTGGTAGTCTTCACTGCTGCCACGTGACTCTCCCATCGTGTGATGCTCAGTGGTTTCCCTGTAATCTATGAATGTCCAAGATGTTGTTTTAGGATTTGCCAATGCTGGGTAGATGCAGAGAGGAATGCATATACACGTTGTATTGCATTAAAGAACTCAGAAGCCTCAGGCGCCGTACACACGGCCGAGGTTCTCGCTGAAAATCAGCGAGAACCTCGCTGGAATACACATTCCAGCGAGGACCTCGGCCGTGTGTACGGTCTCGGCGAGCTTCCCGTCGGGAAGCCCGTCGAGCCGAAATAGAGAGCACGCTCTCTATTTCCTCGACGGCCCGCCTGGAAGAATGGCTGGTTGCCATTCCCGACGGGCGGGTCGCCGAATTCGACGGCCGGGAGAGAACCTCGACGGGCGGAACGATGTGTTCTGCCCGTCGAGGTTCTCTGCCGTGTGTACACGGCCTCAGAACATGCTGAGGCAGCATCGCTGATGACCAAGTTCAATGAATGGGAACTGCACGGGACAGAAAAAAAAAGCTAATTTAGTCTTTCAATTAACAAATTATGGATTGGCACTACATAATACAACTGCACCTTCCTTGCTTTCACTGATGCAAACTGGTCTATGATGTGCTCAAAGTCAGTTTTTTTGGTTTCTTCTCTTTCTACTCTCAGCAGAGTAAGATCAGAGTCTGTCTTGACCCATGGAGGCTCTTGAATACTAAAGTATTAGTTTTAACTTGCTAAACGATCTCTCACAGCTGGTGATGGAAACTGCAATAGTTATCATTATCCTTATAGCAATGCGAAGATTGGGGGAAGACGCTCTCATCTCCATATTGAACAATAAATTTAAGAAGCTCTTTAGGTCTTGATATTTTCATGTTGGCCCAACTTAATAGTAACATTATGCAATCTAAAATGTCCTCATATAGCTGCTGTCCATCAACATCAGAGCCATACAATTTGGACAAATTTTCACACTTTTTTTAGGTCGTTATTGTAGGTGCTGGAACACAGACATGGAGAAGGAACCCAAACTTGGCGCCATTCTCATGCAAACGGGTGAACCTTTCATCCATTTCTCTGTGAACACGGTTGAGTGTTCCCTTCATAACTCTTTCCATCTCCTCCTTGGCTGACAACCCAGCATCTCTTGAGTTCTCAACAGGCATTCGTTTTTTTTTTCATTTTTGACATCTTTACACTTCAATATTTCAGTTCTTTGAGTGAGTGACACACTGACTGAAGCCTCGTACACACGCACAGTTTTCTCAGCAAGAACCAGCAAGAAAACTGCTGCCGAGCAAACTGTGAGTGTCTACGAGGCTTTAAGGTTTCTCGGCAAGAAAACTATACAGAATCTAGATGAGAAAAATAGAGAACCTTTTCTCCATTTTCCTAGTCGTGATTCTCACCAGTGTTTTCCTGCCGAGAAACCTGGGCGTTTGTATACCTACCTGTCACTGTGGAAAACCGCGCATTCTCGAAATGACTTCGACGCGTAGCTTCCAAGGGCAGTGTAGGGTGCAGCAAGATGCTCGTCGTACGCGATGGTGTCATCGCATTCTTGCCATTCAAAAGGCAGATAGGACCGTATGCAGAACAATTCGAGATTTTCCTAGCTTGTGACGGAAAATATTAGTTATATGAAGACAGGAGGCGAGTATCTTATTATGCATTAATCCTTCTTTATTAATTCCCATAGCAGAAAATTTTGTCATTCAATTTTAATGTAAGTGAAAACAGAAAAAAATGTAAAGACTACAACTCCCAGCAGTCTTAGGGCCAGTAGCCACTCCTATCCTGTAGCCCCCATATAAGGACTGCCCCATCTTGGATCTTCCTCTTCTTTATGCGAATCTTAACCGTTCAGGAATCATCAATTGAACGGTCTTCTAACCACCGGATTCTTCGGCTAGCCGGCCCGACATCTCAGCCTCTGGAGACAACTGGGGTAACTGCAACACGTCCCAACGGGGATTAGCCAACCAAACGTTTTCGGCCAACAGGTCATCTGTATACAGAAAACTCCTCATGATTACAGGTCGTCCGCACCCAGGAAACGCGATTGCGATCAATAACCTGAAAGAGAATGTAGAACCGTGACAGGGTTGGGTAGGGAGGGAAGATACTCGCCTCCTGTCTTCATATAACTAATATTTTCCGTCACAAGTTAGGAAAATCTCGAATTATATTTCAGACAGGAGGCTCATATCTTATGCAAGTTCAAAGCTTAACACAAGACAAATATACTATACAGACCCTATATACATATGTAACATAATAATCATAAAACTGACATGGAGACATGGTCCTCCGGTCTAAAATAGAAGTGGCGAAAGGTGGTCTCAGAAGACCAATCGGCCGCCAATAAGAGACCTGCGAGGGAACCCCCCGTCGTAACCACCTTGGTAACCATAGCTCCTCTGGAAGAATGCGCTCCAAACAGGGCTATGTCTATGCCCGCCATCTCCATGGCTGATCTAACCAGAGTGGCGGAGGTGACCGGATGATGGGGTCTGACATAAGACACTAGAAGTTGGGAGAAATCAGGAGAGCGCAGATCAGCAATATGTGTTTCATAGGCCTGTAGGCATCTAACCACACAGAGTCGTGGAAAATAAGGGTAAAATACAGAGTGAAGGTCTGTTTTGGTCCTACGGACCACTGAGAACTTAACCCCTTGAGGCGAAAACTGTCGCCTGGCTATATCCAAAGCCTTAACGTCAGAGACACGTTTGATCGAGACGAGACACAAAAGGACCGTGAGTTTATAAGACAGTAGTCTGAGAGGCAGCGCATCGTTGTCCTCCCATCTAGAGAACATGTCAAGAACCTTGGAGACATCCCAGGTGGATTGAAATTTAGGGCGGGGAGGCCACTTGAATTTGATGCCCCGCAGCAGTCTACATATCAGGGGATGTTTGCCGATTGGCAAAGAATCCACCGGGTAATGGTAAGCAGATATGGTTGATCTGTACACATTTATGGAGCTGTATGATTTACCAGATTCGAAAGAATCCGCCAGGTAGTTTACTACCATAGTTACAGGGGCTCGTACGGGATCAACCTGTCGTTGATCACACCAACGCACCCAGAGTCTCCAGGCTGATCGATATGCCGATCGAGTCCCGGGGGCCCAGGCCAGGGCGAGAAGGTCCCTAGCTGACTTAGAAAGGTCGCTGTCAGCGTCTGGCACCCCGAAACCAGCCACGCCAAGAGAGTCAGTGTGCCCTCCGCTACCAGAGGGTGAGTGCCCTTGGTCGGATGGGAGAGAATGTGTGGAAAAGGAGGCAGAAGCCTGGGACAGTCTATGATCATCTCCAGCAGGAGGGGAAATCACGGTTGTGTCGGCCACCATGGGGTGATTAATACAACCGTCGCTTTCTGGTTCGCTATCTGTAGTAGCACTCTGGGGATCATCGAGAATGGGGGAAACGCATATTGCGTCTCCCCCGTCCAGGAGTGATGGAAAGCGTCCACTGCAGAGGCCCCCGGATCCGGTCTCCAGCTGAAGAATCGGGGCAGCTGGTGATTGAGGCGAGAGGCGAATAGATCTATGCCTACGGGACCCCAAAGTTGGTTCAGTTGGGTGAAGACTGATCGGTCCAGACGCCAATCGCTGGAGTCGACAAGATAACGGGAATTCCAGTCTGCTATAGTATTGGAAATACCCGGAATGTATTCTGCCATAGGGGATGATGTTGCGGGATAGGCAGAAGTGCCAAAATTCTTTGGCAATATCCGCTAGAATTTTGGATCTGGTGCCCCCTAAACGGTTGATGTATTGCACCGCTGCAATATTGTCCATGCGCAATAAGACGCAGCAATTGGACCTCTCTGTTAAGAAACTCTGGATGGCGAACAAAGCCGCTAGAAGTTCCAATGCGTTGATGTGTAGGAGGGACTCCCTGCTGGACCAGGTCCCTCCCGTTGAGGTCTCACCTAAGCGAGTGCCCCAGCCTCGACGACTCGCGTCCGACTCTATGATGACGTCTGGACACGAGTTGAAGATCGTTTTGCCGTTCCACTCGACGGCATGTCGAAGCCACCACTGCAATTCTACCCTGGCTTCCGTAGAGAGTGGTACCTCGTCTGCGTATCTGAGACCTTGTCGCAGATGAAGGATCTTGAGTCGCTGGAGGGCCCTGTAGTGAAGGGGGGCCGGAAATATGGCCTGTATGGAGGCCGCAAGCAGGCCTACTAGGCGGGCCAGTACGCGTAGTGATAGATAGCTCTTGTGTAGCACCGCCCTGATCTCTTTGCGGATCAGGGCTAATTTTGCCCTGGGTAAACGGAGGACAGCTTGGTTGGTGTCTACCAAGAAGCCCAGGAATTCCATTTCCTGAGCAGGAGCAAGAACTGACTTTTCTCGGTTGATCAAGAAATCTAGTTTTTGTAACAGGTTGATCGTCCAAACCATGTGGCGATAAGCTTGTGTTTTGGAGCATGCTATGAGGAGGATGTCGTCTAGATATATAATCAGACGTACTCCTCTGCTCCTCAGTGACGCTACTACCGGTTTTAAAATTTTGGTGAAACACCACGGAGCGGACGACAGTCCGAACAGAAGGCATGTAAATTGCCAAGTGCGTCCCCTCCATCTGAAGCGGAGTCGATGTTGGGAGTCTGGATGCATGGGGACGGTGAGGTAGGCATCCTTTAAGTCTACCTTCACCAACAAATCTCCCGGCCGAAGAAGATCTCGGAGGCAGTGGATACCCTCCATCTTGAAATGTCGATATGCGACGTGTTGATTCAAGTCCCGAAGGTTTATTACGAGACGGTAGCCTCCCCCTTTTTTTTTTGACTAGGAAGAGGTTGCTGATAAACCCCGGGGAGGATGGGTCGACCTCGACCACCGCCTGTTTGGAAATCAGGTCTCGTATTTCGTTGTCTATAAGAGCAACGTTTTGTTGGTGAAGACAGGAGTTCTATGTGGAACCCTGTTATGGTGTTCAGTATCCACGTATCTGCCGTAATCGCAGACCAAGCGTGGATAAAATGCATTAGTCGTCCCCCCACAGGTGTGTGAGAAAAAGGAGTGTAGGTAATACTCACCGGTGTATGGACGGGAGCGGGGATATCCTCTGTTTCCACGTCCTCTCCACGGTCTACCATGAGGCGGGAAAAATAGCGCTGGCTGCGCCACTGTGGTGTATGGAGGGGGAGCCTGGGTATATTGAGGTTGGGCAGCTGCCCTGTTAAATGGTCTGAAATTGTTATTGCGGCCGGCAGAACTGCCCCTACTTCTGCCGGCCGGGGGGAAAACCTTACTCGTTCCAGACTTTCTGAGCAAGGATTCAGCCTTATCGAGGCTGTTAAAGAGCCCCACAAATTTATTAATGTCCCTAACCAAGGACTCACCGAACAGCATCCCCTCTGCTGCCGGACCTGGTTCAGTTTCTGCTAGGTGTGCTAATTGCGGGTCAAGCCGCATCAATATAGAGCGTCTGCGCTCGACAGAGCAGGTGGTGTTAGCCCTGCCCACCAGACATATGGCTCTTTGGGCCCACCCACGTAGCTGGGATATGTCGACCGTTTGGTCTGATGTCTGCCTGTTCTGACAGATTTAAAATCTTCGTCAGCGGGCCAAGGAGGTCAAGGATCCGGTCTGGTCTATCCCCTTTTTGGGGAATTTTCCTGTTTTTAACATGTATTTTGATAGAATGGGGTCTATCTCGGGTGTTAGGACCACTTTCTTAGGGATATGTGGTCGAGGGCATTCTGCCCGTAGTTTGTTTCGATTGGTCCTCTCAAGGGGCCTTCGTGCCCAGAATTCAACATATTGTGATACATGGGGCAAAGGGGACCAATCCCCAGAACGGGGATGAGAGATGGAATCTGGATGGAACAGCGGTTCGCCCAGAGCATCTACAATGGTTTCAGGGGTGGCGTCTTGGTTGAGCGCCAATGTCCCAGCATCCTCCTCATCATTATATTCCGACTCTGAGACCTCAGTCTCGCCCGATTCAGCGGACGAATCCTCGTCCGAATAGACTACATACGAGTCGGGCTTTGTCCGCCTAGCGGACCTATGCCTCTTTGGTGACTCCCTGAGGCCCAGGGGTTGGAAGGACTCCGAGGGATGCGTGGGGTGGCAGTCTATGTGGGGAGCTGCCATATGTATATTATTTGCTTCCCCTGCCGGGGAGTCATGGGCCGCCACAATGTGCTTCCTCTTTTGAAAGGACTTGCCTTTCTTTATAGGCGGTTCACCGCAGTGGGGTAGCGGTACAGGGGCGAGGGATAGGACCTGCTGCGATCCAGAGGTTATGGCAGCTGAAGCCAGGGCAGCCTGCACTTAGACTTAGTGATTAAGTCTTGAATTTGAGATGTGTTCAAGAACAGCGCTGTGTCTAGCGCCAACTCATCGCCCTTAGTGGGGGCTGAGAGTTCCTCAGACATTACGTATATGAGGGACAGAAGGCGTCAGTCACTGCTGCGTGATGAACGCTAAATCTAAATAAACAATGTATGGAGGTGCTCTGTAGATGCTGCACAATTAACACAGTGTACTTGTATTGTGCACTGTATAAGCACTTAGGGGTTATAAATATAACTGAGAGGAATAAATTCCTTTTCAGAGAAAATGCTATACTAACTGACTGATCTAACACTCTCTGACTAACTACCTCAGGCACCTACCTCCGACACCGTTGGCGTTCAATAGCCTGCGGTGGGAGGAGAGCCTGGTGAAATTCTAGCTCCAGAGGCGAAGTCTCGCGAGACTACGTCCTCTGGAGTTCCTATTGGACAGAAAAACGGATCCGCCCACCTGTTCGTCAGGTGATTAGGCCCTGGACATCGAGAAGGCGCGAGAAACAGGGCGCCCGCAGCAGATCCTTCCCTCCCCGCGCGCGCGAAGACGCGGCCCGGGGAAGAAGGAGGAGAAAATGGTGTACACTAAGATGGCGGACACCGAAGGGAACAAGCGAAAGTGAGGCCGTGCGCAGTGCAAGCTACAGGGGAAAAAAAAACGGAAGAACCGGTGCTAGCAGTACAAAGAGGAAGAACCGGTGCTAGCAGTACAAAGAGGAAGAACCGGTGCTAGCAGTACAAAGAGGAAGAACCGGTGCTAGCAGTACAAAGAGGAAGAACCGGTGCTAGCAGTACAAACCGGAAGAACCGGTGATAGCAGTACAAAGAGGAATAACCGGTGCTAGCAGTACAAACCGGAAGAACCGGTGATAGCAGTATTAGGAGCAGAATGGAAATATAGGGCCCGGAGGTAGAGATACAGTATCGCCAGGTCGCATTACAAGCACGATGACACTATGACTCAAGACAACCAGTCAGAGAAATATACAAACAACCACAAGGATACATAAAATAAGAATTATACTCATCTGTGTCTTGCTATGAGCAGAAAGAAAGAGGAAGATCCAAGACGGGGCAGTCCTTATATAGGGACTACAGGATAGGAGTGGCTACTGGCCCTAAGACTGCTGGGAGTTGTAGTCTTTACAGTTTTTTCTGTTTTCACTTACATTAAAATTGAATGACGACATTTTCTGCTATGGGCATTAATAAAGAAGGATTCATGCATAAGATATGAGCCTCCTGTCTGAAATATAATTACATTTACAACAATATTCAATAATAAACCAATATATTAATATTTAAAAAAAAAATATTTAAAACTTTAACAATGGATTTGAATGGCCGTGGCCCTTTATTATTGGTATTATATTTATTTACCAACTTACAATAAACAGTAACCAATAAACAGTAAAAATAGGCATAACAGGAAGCCATGAAACCGCTGATCATATAATAACACATGATCCAAAAATGTCAGATTATGCCATCTATTATAATGAAACAACTGAAGTGCATATAACATACCCGCATGGCACAACAATTATACAGACAACCTGTATAATTTCCATTGTCTGGAGAACTTGAACTAACTCCTCAAAGTAGTTGTTGACGGGCTTCACTGCGTCTGTCCTTGCCCTTCCACCTTGTTTTGAACTCTGACTTCACATCCACAGGCGCAGCGTGTTTGAGTTTTTCCCAGCGCTGTGTTGAACGAGAGAAGAACACATAAAGAGCTTTGATGGTGCCAAAAAATCTGACCATTGTATTCTGCAAGTTGAGTGAGTGATTGTTACAATTCACAAACACTGCCAGGTTGCAAGCAGCTTCTTTTCAGGGCTTTAGGAGCGTTGAATACACGGCGCCTAAAGCCCCCTTCCGATTGAAGTGCTTTTTTATAACGCCAAAGCGCCTGAAAAACGCCCCAGTGTGAAAGGGCTCTTAGCGGAGCTTTACCAGTGTTTTTTTGGGTGCTGGCAGTGTGGAAGGGCTTTGAAAGCACTCGGGCTTGTGAGGTCTTATTGACCCCGCCTATTTCCGTAAAGAGGACCTGTCACACACCTTTCCTATTACAAGGGATGTTTAATTTCCTTCTAAGGCTTCATTTCCATGGATGTTTTTACAGCCACTTTTTTTTAGCCTTTTTTACAGCTTAAAAATGCCTGTCCATGTTTATTTAAAAAAAAATAAAAAATAAAATAAAAATTATTTTAAGCTGGAGCTCAAAAAAGCTGCGGTAGCGTTTTTGCGCGTTTTTCATGTCTGGCGTTTTTACAGCTCTATTGCTGGAGCTTCAGAACGCCCTGGTCCTGGGTTTTTTTTACAGCTCAAAAACGCTTATGTGAGCATGATGCCATAGAATAACATGGACAGGCGTTTTTAAGCTGTAAAAAACGCTCAGAAAAGTGGCTGGAAAAACGCCAGTGGAAATGAAGCCTAATAGGAATAAAAGTGTTAAAAAGTGTAAAAAATAAGTTAAAAAACAATTAAAACGCCCCTGTCCCCGGTAGCCCAGGGAACATGCACATAAGTCCCGCCTGTAAACGCTGTTCAAACCACACATGTGAGGTGCGCGTGCGTTAGAGCGAGAGCAACAATTCTAGCACTAGACCTCCTCTGCAACTCTAAACTGGTAACCTGTAAAAAAATTCAAAGCGTCGCCTATGGCGCCATTCCATAAGTGTGCACAATTTTAAACCGTGACAAGTTAGGTATCTATTTACTCGGCGTAACATCATCTTTCACATTATGCAAAGAATTTGGGCTAACTTTACTGTTTTGATCTTTAATTCATGAAATTGTTTTTTTTTTAAAGGCGTTAAAAAAATGATTGCGCAAATACTGTGCAAGATAAAAAGTTGCAATGACCACCACTTTATTCCCTAGAGCAGAAGTGTCAAACTCAATTTCATCATGGGCCGCATCAGCATTATGATAGCCCTCAAAAGGGCCGGTTGTATCTGTAAGATTAGATGTCCAGCGCATCCCCTCCCTTTACATTAGATATCAAGAGCCCCCCCACCATCAGAAGTTGAGTCCCCCACTCTCCCTTACATCACAGTGCACCCCCCTTTCCTTATGCTGCTGCTGGGAAGAAGCTGGATGCATTGCTTGAAAGCAGAAAGTAAGGGTCTGGAGGATGACTGGAGAGGTGCGAGGGCCGCATTCGGCCCGTGGGCCTTGTGTTTGCCACCTCTGCCTTAGAGTGTCTGCTAAAAATATATAATGTTTGGGGCTTTTCTAGCAAATAAAATTATGATTTTTACATGAAGGAGAAAAGTGACAGAATAGGCCCCCCGGTATGGACGTGGTTATTTTCCGTTCAAAAAGATAAGATGTGCATTTTATCTTTTTCTTTTTACAAAGGTGAACGTCTCACACTGACCACTCTCCATACACCACAGCTGAATCCATGTGTGGCTGTAATCGGGCCGGTCAGATTCTAAAGGTGTTTTATATGACTTGTAATTGTGAGTAATGAACGGCAGATGTGAAAGTGTCATATGGTGTTCAGATTTCTAAGGGCTCTTTCACACGGAGCGGTCCGTTTTTCGGTTCGCTCCGTGTGTCCGTCGGCTCAGCTGTCGGGCGGACAGGGCGGTCCCCGCACACTGTGCAGGGACCGCCATGTCTCTCCTCCGCTATCCCCTATGGGGAATCAGATGGAAACGGACCGTCTGTCCGTTTGCATCCGATCCGTTTGGCCGGACGGAAGAAAAATAGGACATTCTTCCGTCCGAAAAAACGGATGCGGATCTGGCGGACGTTAGCGGATGCGTCATCCGTTAACGGATCCGCTCCCATAGGGGCCCATTACAAGTCCGTTAACAGACTTGTAATTAGCGGACCGTTCGTCCGCTAGTGTGAAAGGGCCCTAAGGCCTCTTACACACAGATCAGTTTTTCTTCAGGTTTTTCTTTTCAGTTTACCAAAACCATGTAGTACAAGGGCCTGCCTGATTGCATACAAATTGAGACTCTTGAGGTTTGACTTCATATTCGATGGATTTGGTAAACTGAAAAGAAAAACCTGAAGAAAAACTGATCTGTGTGTAAGAGGCCTTAGGGTGATAATAATAATAAAACATTCATTACAATAAATAAAATACAAACATTTGGTTAAAAGTTTTATTTGTCCGACAAGCACAACTAAGTTATATTTTCTATATTTATTTTTTCTGCAGCACCACAATGATGTCCACTGAGAAAATCCGATCCGGTATTTATGGATTAGCAGTTTGCACGGAAAATCCAATAGAAGAGGGTTAGAAGGGCCCTGACCATAAGAGCTTACACTCTAATAAGGATTAAACCTTGTATTGTACACAACTTTCACAGTCTCAAGCTGGGTTCAGAGTAAGGTGAATATCAACCACTTCCAGCCTAAGAACATCACATGACGTCATTGACTTTGAGTGGCTAATATCATCATTCTGTGCACCTTTAGGCCGGGTTCACACTTGTTCCGACAACGCTCCGACATTGGGAGCTCATGTCGCATGACGTGTGAAAATCAATGTTTCCCTATGAGAGCCGTCTTAACTGATCCGACACAAGTCGGTCCGACTTTGAAAATGCTCCCTGTACTACTTTGGTCCTACATTGATCGTACTTCAGCCCATTGAATACCATTGAAGTCGGATCAAAGTAGAAGACTTGTCCTAACCATCCGACTTTTGACATCCGACATGTGATTACAGCACCAGTAAAAGGAATTTATCTCACTCTGGGATTGTTTTGATTGGTCAAAGAACAAGTCAGACTATCACAAAGTCGTATCAAAGTAGTATCCTGTTCATGAAAGTAGGATGGATGTAGGACCAATGTAGGATCAATGTAGGACAAATGTCGCAGAGCAAAGTAGGATGAAAGTCGTGTAGTGTAGTGTGAACCCAGCCTCAATCAATAGCCACTTGATCGTTCTTAACCACATAAGGACCTTGCCTGTTTTCCAGACTCAGTGTTTACAAGCCTAAGGCTGGGTTCACACCTATGCGAATTGGTTGCGGTTTCAACCGCATCCAAAACGCAGAACATTTCTAAATACATTGTTTTCAATGAGGCTGGTTCACATATGTGCGATGCATTCGCACTGCGCATTGCCGGAAATCCGTATGCGTTGTGGAGGCCTTGCGGTGCGGCTCAGGTGCGAATTCAGTCCCATTATCTTCTATGGGTACGCAGCTGATTCGCAGAGGTGTTCAGTTCTCTTCAGGAATTTCTCTCATTCAGCTCAATACACTTCTCCCCCACTCTCCTCTCACTCGGAACTTCTCCCAGGTCTCCAAATTCGCAGCAAAAACTGAGCTAATCTGCTGAACACTTCCCTTATCTGTCTGCAGAGACATTACAGAGCTGAAATTCACACCGCACAAGTGTGAACCCAGCCTAAAAGTTTTAAAACTGTTTTTTTTTGCTAGAAAATTACTTAAAACCCTCAAACATCATAATTGTTTTTTCTTTCTTCTAACACCTTAGAGAATAAAATGGCCGTCATTGCAATACTTTCTGTCACACCGTATTTGCGCAGCGGTCTTACAAGCGCACTTTTTTTTGGAAAAAAAATCTCTTTTTTGAATGAAAAAAATAAAACAACAGTAAATTTAGCCCGATTTTTTTTTTTATATTGTGAAAGATGATGTTACGTCGAATAAATTGGTACCGAACATGTCACGCTTCAAAATTGCGCCCGCTCGTGGAATGGCGACAAATAGGGTTGCCACCTCATCCCTTTAAAAAAACAGAACACATATGAATTACACAGGTTCTGTGGCTGATTATGGTGGTAATTAAACTCACTCTGTGCCTAATCTGCATTAGCCTGAGCCTCAGAACCTGTGTAATTCATATGTGTTCTGTTTTAAAGGGATGAGGTGGCAACCCTAGCGACAAACTTAAAAATCTCCATTTAAAAAATTATACAGGTTGCATGTTTTGAGTTACAGATTAGGTCCAGGGATAGAATTATCGCTCTCGCTCCAACGATCGCGGCGATACCTCACATGTGTGTTTTTTAACACAGTTTTCATATGTGGGCGGGACTTATGTATGCGTTTACTTCTGCGTGCGAGCTTGACGGGGTGCTTAAAAAAAATATATATATATATATAATGTGTCTGTGTGTGTGTATATATATATATATATAATGTGTCTGTGTGTGTATATATATATATATAAAATATATAGGGCTGTGCAAATTAACTTTTAATTAATCGATTAATCTTTAATTTTTTTGATCGATCAAAATCTTTTTGATCAATTAACATTTTTTGGATTGGTACTCACCTCTCCGCCGCCTTCTGGGCCTTCAGGGAGTTCTGTCAGAGATCCGGTAACGTCACGGACACCAGCGGGGCTTGCCGTGTCCCTCTGAAGGGCTCCTTTGCTGTGCCTTCATATTTGCATGCCGGCGGGACCTTATTATCTGCCACACACAAGGGCTGTTACACTTCCCTCTATCAACCTGGGATTCTACAACCATCCACTGGGAGTTGTGATAGTTCCCTTCATGGGATATCTACATGCCGACGGACTGATGTTAACCCCTCCTCATCTGGATTCAGCAGTGGTATCGTTGTACACATTTTTATACCAGTATCAGTACCGTTTGGTATTACTCGCACCATTTTTACAGTTTATGTAGCTACATCGATTTTATCTCCAGTGTAATATTTATTTAGTTACCTACTTGAAGACTATAAAAGTTTTAATGCTATATTGCCATCTAGCGCTGCCTTTGTGTGCGTTTTGTATCCTGCTATCCATTTTTCCAGTGGTTGGACCTGCACTGGAAATCGGCCTGCAAGGAGATCAGCTAAAAGTAGTTGGATCTGTATGTGCGTTATAATTAATCGAAATTAGTCGATTAATCGATAAAAAAAAAACACGATTAATCGAACACAAAATTTTTGATCAGTAACAGCCCTAAAAATATATATAATATATATATATATATATATATATATATATATAATATATATAATATATATATATATATATATATATAATATATATTATATATATATATATATAATATATATAATATATATATATATATATATAATATATATATATATATATATATATATATAATATATATATATATATATATATAATATATATTATATATATATATATATATATATATATATATATATATTTAAAATGTGTGTGTATATATTCTTATTTATTTTACTTGATTTTATTTAAATGAAAGACAATGTGTAAAAAAAATTAAAAAAAATTAAAGTAAAATTAGCAATAAAAATAATAACATTTATTTAAGGCGCCCCTTTCCCAATGTCGCATGTAAGTCTTGTCCACATATGTAAGCAGCGCTCAAACCACACATGTGAGGTATTACCACGTGCGTTAGAGCGATGATTCCAGCCCAAGATCTCCTCTGTAACTCTAAACTGGTAACCTGTAAAAAAAAAAAATGTAAAGCGTTGTCTATGGAGGATTTTATGTACCAAAGCTTGGCGCCATTCCATGAGTGTGCACAATTTAAAGTGTGACATGTTGGGTATCTATTTACTCAGCGTACTGTAGCATCATCTTTCACATTATACCAAAAAAAAATAAAAAAAAAAATTATTGCTAACTTTACTATCTTATTATTTTTTTAAATTCATGAAACAGTTATTTTTTTAAAATGCGTTTGAAAAGTTATTGCGCAAATACCGTGCAAGATAAAAATTTGCAACGGCCGCCATTTTATTCCCTAGGGTGTCGGCTAAAATAAAAGCATATTTAATGTTTGTGGGGTTCTGAGTAATTTTCTAGCAAAAAATAAATAAATATATTTTTACATGTAGGAGAGGAATGCCGGAATAGGCCCGGTATTGAAGTGGTTAACCAGGCAACACATTAGAGGAGACACCTAAAACCCTCCACCCCATCACATCACATCAGATCACACCGGTTGGAGGATTACATCAAATAAAATCTTTTCAGGGTTTAGTTGGTGAGAAAAGACGCCAATACTAATAATGAGGGAAAACATACAAATTTGTGCCCCTGATCCTGCCCAGTCATAGGTCTCCTAGACCCCATGTAGCCCCACTCTTCATCTACAAGTGTGCAAAGTTTGTTGTCCGGCGGACCTATGCCCGGGGAGTAATGATTTTTCAAAGCCGGGCACCCCTTCTATAGACTCCCATGTTAAACGGTAATTTATTCAGTGATTTTGGGGACCCGGTACTGTTTTTTTTTTTATATATATATATATTTTTGGGGGATATTTATTATAGAAAAAAATTAAAAATATTGTGTTTTTTTCCAAAATCGTCGCTCTATTTTTGTTTATAGCGCAAAAAATAAAAACTGCAGAGGTGATCAAATACCACCAAAAGAAAGCTCTATTTGTGGGGAAAAAAGGACGCCAATTTTGTTTGGGAGCTACGTCGCACGGCCGCGCAGTTGTCCGTTAAAGCGATGCAGTGCCGAATCGCAAAAAGGGGCCCGGTCCTTTACCTGCATAATGGTCCGGGTCTGAAGTGGTTAAGAGCAGCTGCATCACGCTCAGACCATGCATTCACACACCAATAACAAGGCTATTGTCAGTTGTGTTGCGCATTGCTGAATCGCAAAAAGTTGCCTGGTCATGCGGCAGTCAAATCCTCCGGGGCTGAAGTGGTTAAATCAAGATTTTATAAATCATCCGAGAGAGAGAATAACATACAAAGGGTTAATCTGGGAAAGGGAGGAGCTATAGATCAATTGGAATAGCTAATGAGAGAGGTCATGTGACCAGTGAAGGAGAGAGGCTGGTGTTAGAGACACATTCATTGGCTGGTATTGGTCATGTGATGAGTGGGCGGAGTGAATGGTGACTATATCTGGGTGGAGAGGAGAAGCAGTAGGCCATTTGTGTGTTGGGAGAGGGAGGTGTGCTGTGTGGGGGATGGGAGGACATTGAAGCTGCTTGTAGGGAAGATCTTGATTGATATCTCAGCACAGAGATAGAGAGGGACAGAGATGACTTGTATCTCAGTATAGGAAGAGAACCAACTTGTATATCAGTACAGAGAGATTTCTATATCAGAGACGGAGATCAGTCCAGGGAAATCATAAATAGGACTTGGTTGTCTCTTCTGAGCTCCTAGAGATGAGAAGATCTTAAAAAGTCCAGTGTTCTGTGTAGGGAACCTCTGATCCTAAAGTTGTATTTGTAAGGAGATCCTGAAGGACATGTTCTGGGAATGTGAATGGAACTTCCACCCATTGTGTATAGAGGTCTATGGGCTGGGCGGAGCTTCCGCAGAGTGAGGTCTTTCCCTCAAAGGTCAACTCTCTCTGCATGGGTTGGGGATTGAGGGGTAGACTTTTCTGTTCCCCTCCCATATATTGGAATAAAAATGTAGCAAAGCCTTCAGTATAAAAGTTGTGGTCACACTTGGGTTCTATAAATATATAAATGGATGTTTTTAAGAAATGGGGGAACAAAATAGTGACCGGTCTCTGAATTTGGTAATTTCTGGCTTCATCAGTCTGTTAAAGCAATAAATACAAAGCATTGTCCTCATCGCACTCCTCCCCATACACACTGCCTTCTCTTCCCATATAGTAATGGGTTTAGTATCCAGCTGGGGGATGGGCTCTTTAGCCCCCTGTGTGCTCCTAATGGCCCCCCAGCTGCTCACTGATCCCTTCCCTCTACTTCTCACCATCCTCTCATTATATTGTGTCTAGCAGTTCCAATAATGTGGAATACACTTGGTCATATCACCCCTTTGGTAACAGCCATTGCTTCCTTATAATTTTAATACAGTGGAACCTTGGTTTAAGAGTAACTTGGTTTGAGAGCATTTTAAATTGCAAGCAACTTTATTTTTTATTTTTATGACTGTTTGCGAGTGTTGACTCGCAACACAAGCAGAATTCAAGCTAAATAGGCCTGCACTACCTAATTTGGCCTGAGGTACGGGGGCACTGGAGCCCATCATTAGCCTGCTGTACCTAATTTACCTGAGGTATGGGGCGAAGGAGCCCATCATTAGCCTGCAGTACCTCATTTAGCCTGAAGTATGGGGGCATTGGAGCCCATCTTTAGCCTGAGGTACGGGGGGGCAGGAGCCCAACGTTGGCCTGCAGTACTTCATTTAGCCTGAAGTATGGGGGCACTGGAGCCCATCATTAGCCTGTAGTACCTCATTTAGCCTGAAGTATGGGGGCACTGGAGCCCTTCATTAGCCTGCAGTACCTCATTTAGCCTGAGGTACGGGGGTATAGGAGCCCATCATTAGCCTGCAGTACCTCATTTAGCCTGAAGTATGGGGGCACTGGAGCCCTTCATTAGCCTGCAGTACCTCATTTAGCCTGAGGTACGGGGGTATAGGAGCCCATCATTGGCCTGCAGTACCTCATTTAGCCTGAAGTATGGGGGCACAGGAGCCCATCATTGGCCTGCAGCACCTCATTTAGCCTGAGGTACGGGGGTACAGGAGCCCATCATTGGCCTGCAGTACCTCATTTAGCCTGAAGTATGGGGGCACAGGAGCCCATCATTGGCCGGCAGTACCTCATTTAGCCTGAGGTACGGGGGTACAGGAGCCCATCATTGGCCTGCAGTACCTCATTTAGCCTGAAGTATGGGGGCACAGGAGCCCATCATTGGCCTGCAGTACCTCATTTAGCCTGAGGTACAGGGCACAGAAGCCCATCATTAGCCTGCAGTACCTCATTTGTCCTAAGGTACGGGGGCACTGGAGCCCATCATTAGCCTGAGGTATGGTGGCACAGGAAACAAGCAAAAGTATCCTCTGGCCTTTTCGGCACTCTATGGCGCCCCCCCCCAACATCTGCCCGCATTTGGTATTGCATCCCATTTGAAGTTGATGCAAAACAAATTCATTTTCATTTTCATTTCCATTGACTTCAATGGGGAAATTTGCTTTGATATGCAAGTAATTTGGATTACGCGCATTCTCCTGAAACGGATTAGGCTTGTAATCCAAGGTTCCACTGTATGTCATGTAATTTTAACCCTGGTTCACATTGCTTATTTCAAAGTAGCGAGTTCAGCGCGATTTCAGCTGCTACTTGATAGACATCTGTGTGGCTTCATATACAAATAATAAAGTCCAATAGTGCAGCGTTTCAGTGAATAAAATGAAGATGCTAATAAGTAATACAGTCCAGATAAGTGAGTTTGGTCAACAAATCAAGCTGATATCAAGGACCTCCACCAGCTCTTCAGTGTGCAAACAAAGAAAACGCACCACACCACCGTGCTATTGCAAAAAACAAAGGTTAACCAAGCGCTCTCCGGATGCAGACCTCCGATGCAGGAAAGAGGGGGACAGTTTTCCGTGGAGCACAGTGGTGGAACCAAGTCACTTCTGGGTACGGGTCGCAGGGAGGCGCACACATTCGAAGCATGCCTTCTTCTTCATCAGGCCATCTTAAGCCAGGGTAAAACACACACACAGAAAATATTAACTTATTTGAAGAGAGGACAACAAAGGTTAACAACTTCAGCCCCGGATCAAAATGCAGGTAAAGGACCCCCGCAGTTTTTGCGATTCGGCACTGTGTCGCTTTAACTGACAATTGCGCGGTCGTGCGACGTGGCTCCCAAACAAAATTGGCGTTTTTCCCCCACAAATAGAGCTTTCTTTTGGTGGTATTTGATCACCTCTGCGGTGTTTATTTTTGGCGCTATAAACAAAAAAAGCGACAATTTAAAAAAAACATGCAATATTTTTTACATTTTGCTATTATAAATATCCCCAAAAATATATAAAAATGTTTTTCCTCAGTTTAGGCCGTTATGTATTCTATCTATTTTTGGTAAAAAGAATGTGCAAAAAGTGTTTATCGATTGGTTTGCGCAAAATTTATAGTGTTTACAAAGTAGGGGATAGTTTCATGGCATTTTTATATATATATATATATATTTCTTTATTATTTACTATTGGTGACGATCAGCGTTTTTTTTTCTTGACTGTGACATTATGGCGGACACTTCGGACAATTTTGACACATTTATGGGACCATTGTCATTTTCACAGCAAAAAATGCATTTAATTGCATTGTTTATTGCGAAAATGACATTTGCAGTTTGGGAGTTAAACACAAGGGGGCGCTGAATGGGATAAGTGTGACCTCATATGTGTTTCTAACTGTAGGGGGCGGGGCTGGATGTGTGACATCATTGATTGTGTTATATCAGGGAACAGACGATCACTGACGGCGCCACAGTGAAGAACTGGGAAAGTGTGTTTACAGCTCTCCTCGTTCTTCAGCTATTAACCACTTGCTTACTGGGCACATATACCCCCTTCCTGCCCAGGCGAAATTTCAGCTTTCAGCACTGCGTCGCTTCAAATTAAAATTGCGCGGTTGTGCGACGTGCCTTACAAACAAAATTGACATCCTTTTTTCCCCCACAAATAGAGCTTTCTTTTGGTGGTATTTGATCACCTCTGCGTTTTTTTTTTTTGCGCTATAAACAAAAAAGAGCGACAATTTTGAAAAAAAAACACAGAATATTTTTTACTTTTTGCTATAATAAAAATCCAATTTTTTAAAAAAAATATATATTTTTTTCTCAGTTTAGGCCGATATGTATTCTACATATTTTTGGTAAAAAAAAACAATCGCAATAAGCGTATAGTAATTGGTTTGCGCAAAGGTTATAGCGGCTAGGAAATAAGGGATAGAATTCAGATTTTTTTTATTTATTTTTTACTAGTAATACGGCGATCTGCAAATTTTGTCAGGAGTGCGATATTGCGACGGACACATCGGACACTTTTGACACATTTTTGGGACTATTCACATTTTTACAGCGATCAGTGCTATAAAAACGCACTAATTACTGTATAAATGTGACTGGCAGAGAAGGGGTTAACACTAGGGGGTGAGGAAGGGGTTAAATGTGAGTCCTGGGTGTGTTCTAACTGTGTGGGGGGAGGGGGGTGACTGGGGGAGGTGACCGATGCTGTCTCCCTATGTACAAGAGAAACAGCATCTGTCTCCTCTCACTGACAGGACGTGGAGCTCTGTGTTTACACACAGAGCTCCACGTCCCGGCTCTAAAACTACCGATCAGCGGGTACCTGGCGGACATCGTGACCGTCAGGCACGCGCATCGGCATCTCTGGGACGCGCCGGCCGCCATCGGCGCGCGCGCCCCCAGTGGCCGGAGAACACGATGCCGTCAATTGACGGCAGCTTGGATATTCAGATCCACTAAGCTGCCGTCAATTGACGATAAGTGGGGACTGAAAGTGGTTAACAGAAAAATATTAAGTTAGAAATTGTGAATTAAAAAATAAAAATTATTTAATTGTTTTGCAAAGTAATTTATAGCTAGCTAAAAACACCAAAGGTACCTGATTTAAATACAGCCGGTATGGAAGGCTATGAATTGGCCCCATAGTAAGTGTGTATGTTCGCACATGTGAGGACAACAATGGTCTATAATTGGTGGGCCTTTTTTGGCCCTCGCTTGAGATGTACGATATGCGTGGCTATGAAGTGTGTGTGTGTATAATTATATATATTTATATTAAAACAATTTCCCATATATATGTATAGAGATTATAGTGATAACCATAACAATAATAGTAAAGGATCTCTCACTTGGCCTGAATTATAGGATAAAGGCGCATAAGCTGAAATAAATAATGTTCTTAGAATATTATTTTCAACCCCCCAGGAGAAAGGCTACCCAAGGTATATATCCAATAGTTTTCTCTTTCACATAGCCTTTTATTGCGTTCCACCTGGGGGAAATGTTTAGAAATGGCCTCTATTTATTTATTTATTTATTTATTAAAATGCTTATAGAACAACAGCGCAGTCTTACGCACGTGCCTCGATGCGCTGGCAGGATGAAAACAGTACAGAAAAGGAGCAGAAACCGCATCGATCAAACAAGTAACAATAAAACAATGACAATCAGTGAACAATAAAAATATATATGTAGCGCTACCCCATTCAGGAGCCGCTGGTAAGATGTGGGATCGGCATAAGTTAAGTTAACTGTGAGAGCAGTAACGGACTGTCCAGGCAAATGATCCACATTTTCTAAATGCTTTCTTTTCGGTCCAACACGACCAACAGTCAACTTGAGCTAGACAGGATAGGTTGGTGAAAATAATAACTTTGCAGAGTCAGGCTATGGATAATGAACAGAAGCAGCTCTGCTTCTAGAGTATATTGTTTTCTCCCGCCGGGCCCACAGGCCTGGCAACCAGAGTGTCACTGAGAATGCTGCGAAAGGAACAAGTCTCTGCCACCGACTTGGCTCTAGTAAATTAGTAAAGGCCTCTGCCACAGGTCCGATACTTGAAAACAATAGAGCGGATCCTTTCAGTCAATTTCTCTTGAAGTGTGGGGACCCAGTATGTCACTGGGGCCCCTCGGCAACTTAGTTGCTCTGAGCCATGAGGGCCCAGAGTAAGGAACTCCGTGTAGCACGGGCCCCGGCCAGGTAGGCCATCATTACGGGGCCGTGACATGCGCACACTCTGAAGGTGGGTGCCGCACCCGAAACCAGGAACCCTGAAAAATGGCGTCTGCCACAGATATACCCTCCCCCAGCATGCCCTGTGAGGGAAACACTCCTCCAATTGGCTGCTGGGGAAAAGTGGCTCTGCCTGAATCCCTTTGGTGCCACCTGCCGCCCAGAGATGGAACTGCATCCCCAGAGTGCAGAACGACCCACAGGACAATTCAGGGCTGACAGCAGCCTAATTTAGCATAAATCAACCTAGGTGAGAGCAATTAAGTCTCTCATCCCACTAAATTTAAACAGCGTCCCTTACTGACAGTAAGGGGGCGCTACATGTAAAACATACAAAATTAGAAATATTAAATATTAAAAACTATTAGAATGTTTAAGTCACCCTGAAAACCTGGATATGTAGCCATGTTTTTAAGAATCTCCTAAACTTCAGGAGATCATTCTCAAGTCTGTGAAGGGGCAAGGAGTTCCAAAACTGAGCTCCTTGTACTTTCAAGGTCCTCCCACCATATTTGTATTTGGCAATTTTTGGGGATGTTCAAAAAAGCCAAATTCTCAGACCGCAACGATCTTGTAGGCACATGTCTAATGAATTTTTCTCTGAGATAGCCCGTCCCAAAACCATGGATGGCCTTGCGCACAAGACACCCTGTCTTGAACTAGGCCCGCTGTACCACGGGCAGCCAGTGCAAGGTAAAGATGAAGTGATGTAGTCGTAACGACCCCCACCCGTGAGAAGCAGCGGCATTCTGGACAAGCTGGAGCTTGTACAAGATGTTTTTGGACACACCCATATATAGAGCATTGCTGTAATCAAGGCGACTACCAACCATAGCATTGACCATGGAGATTTTATCCGGGTCATCAATAAAGCAAAAACGTAGAACTCAGGAGTCTCGAGTGGAAGTGACAAGTATTTACCACTCAATTTACCTGGCTCTGCAGTGTCAACTTCCAATCAAAGATGACCTCTATCACCCAAACACAGTGTCCCACAGAGGACTGTTGATGAAATTCTTTGAAGTGTCTAGCAACACTGTGTTTATCGCGACCCCTTTCCACAAAATTGCGGTGTTCTCCGAACCTTTTGCGTAAAGTAGAAATGGTGCAGCCCACATAAAAGAGGCCGCATGGGCAAGTCAGGCAGTACACAACATACTCAGAAGAGCATGTATAAAAGTCAGGTATGGTGTACTGCTTACCCCTGCACATGAAGTCCTTCTGTCTATGGGTAACATGTTTGCAAGTAAGGCATATAGGCTTTTTGCACTGGTACATTCCTTTTCAAATTGAAGAATATTAGGGACAGAGAGGCCTTGGCCCTAAGATTTCGGTTTTACTCAACGCAATTTGGGCCTTAATCTTTTTGGCTCTTCTGTAACTAACTACAGGATGGTCCAAAAGTGTGGATCTGAGATGGGGGTCTTCAGTTAGTATGGGCCAGTGTTTGGATAAAACCCTTTCCATTTTCCTGAAATGACTGTGAAATTGGGTAACAAACCGAACTGGTTGCAAATTTTCATCCTGTCTCTTGGTGGCTTTGAGTGTGACATCTGTATTATGATATATGGAAAAGAAGGGTGAATGGGACTTTAAATGAGGGAGCGCCATGTCAAGGGGAATAAAACCATAAATCAGATATACAGTGCATGATATATTTACTTCATTATTAAATACATGTCAGATATTTCATATCAGGTAGATAGTCACAAGACTTATACTAACTGTGCTGCTCTTAGCATGCAATACAAAAAATACAAAAAGGAGACATGGCAGATATTCATAATAAAATGAATCAATTAGACAACATATATGAGGTATGAACAGGTGATTATTAGCATCTGGTGGCACTCTACGCATTTCCTGGCATTTCAGCCAATCATCAGGAGTGTTTTAAAGCAGTATACTGAAAAAAAAATAAACAAAAATTCATGATAATGCATTGAAAGTAGGGAGGTGCAGGGACTGCGTCCCAGCAAAATGGAAACAGTAAGGGGACTTACTATTAACCTCAGTACCAATCCGGTATCTGCCAGGGAGAAAAGAGGGGAGTTTCGGGCATGATGTCTCCTCCGGGGTTGAGATGGGGCATCCACCAAGGGCGAGGAAAAGCAGCTGGAGCGTAGACCGGTGGTCACAGCCTGATCCAAAATGCTATGCGTGCACATAAGGCGCATAGTGTTCCTAAAACAGGTGTGGCAAGAATAACATAAATAATTAAAGAAAAATGATGAAATGGGGATATCAATGTGTTCCCATAAGGGGAATGTATGGGGAAGTGTATAAGGAACAAAGCCAAACAAGGGAGGAAAAACATACCAAAAAGTGGTGACTAAGCTCCCAGCAGTGAGGATGACCTGTGTGTAAGATCAAGTGTGGTTCCTTGTGATTGAATCAGGCAAATGAACAAACGGCTGCTCCAAGGCTGCTATAAAGCCCACCCCCGGGAGGAGCCCCATCAACGTCATGTGTGATTGGCCAATTGCACAGGGGAAGGGGAAACCCAGCTGCGCAAGGTGGAGCCATCAGCAGGGGGCTCTCCGCCCTGTCTGTGCATGGTCAGAGATGGAAAATGGGACATTGCAGTGCAGCATCAATGCATGACGCCGATGCGCAGGAGTACAGTACCCGCCCCTACCAGAGGGCAAGGGGAGGATCGGGCTGCTGCACATCGCAACCCCGGAGCCAGAGAAAACGCACAATCCCCCCAAACCCCAGCTGGGCCGGACAAAGGATTAAAAAAAAAAAGTGGTCTGGTAAAGTAAAAAAAAAAATAAAAAAATAAAAAAAGATTGAAAAAATGAAAAATCGGGTTGAGCATAATATATGGGGAAGTTATAATATTAAATCTATTGCTGGACATTAGTATAAGGGCAATGAACAAGGTTAAGGGATATGTAAAGTGTGACAGATCACTGTGGTGGGTGTCTTCCACCCGATTATTGTGACATCTGTATTATGATAGTGTTGGAAAGCGCCTTCTACAAGCTACTTAGGGTAGTCCTTATCAATGAATTTTTCTTTTAATTTTAACCCATGGTCCCGTGGTCTAGTGCAATTGTGTTTTTAATCTACAAAATTGACTTTTTGGAATATTATTCACCCATCGTGGGTGATGGCAGCTCTCAAAGTGTAAAAAAGAGTTGCCTGCAGTGGGCTTGACATAATTTTAAAGCACAGATGGTTGTATTATCATGGAATAGCTCCAGATCCAGAAAGGAGAGTGTGTTCACATCTGTTACTGCCGTAAAGGAGAGGCCCATGGTGTTTTGAAATGCAGTGTTGAAGGAAATGGGGAATTAAGGTTTTGGGGCCATCCCAAATGATCACTATGTCGTCTATGTAATGACCAAAGAATACGAGATGGGATGCAAAAGGGTTATTATGCCAAATGTGAGACTGTTCCCAATATCCCATGGTGAGATTGGCATAGCTGGGGGCAAAATTAGCCCCCATGGCAGTTCCCTGAGTTTAGATGAAAAACTCACCATTACTTTCAAAATAGTTATGTGTTTGTAACGGTATGGCCCATGGGAACCAGGATGCGGGGTTCTCCTGTGCCAGCTTCACCAATGACTCTTGGGTCATTGTATGCCTGATAGGGACAATAGTGAAGCCCGTAGGTAAAAAAAAAAGTTTATTGTATTGTACTTGCAGGAACAAAACAGGCATCAACACATAAAAGTACCCCACGGCTCACAGCGTACTTGTTTAGGCCAGCCTGCCTCCAATAGGCTGCTATCCCACGATCAATCACTGTCTCCTTCACTTTGGAAGGAATTCATTTCCCTAGGTGGGTGGGGTCTCCTGAGATCATCCGTTTCCATGACATCAGCGGCCCTGCGCGGACAGTGATCGCTGTTTTAATTGAATCTAACATGCTGCCTAGCAACTACAGATCCCTGCACTCATACAGCGTGAGTCACGCTCTTCCATGTACAGATCTCCTGCCCGTGGAGAGGAGACACAAGCATGGCCTCACAGTGGGAGGTGAGCGGCGACCCCGACCCTTGTCAACTCTCTGCAGGCCGCGGCCGCCGCTTACCTCCCGTCTGGCGGCCCAGTCATCAACAGGCATCGGACCGTGGCCCGGAGTTGAGCCTGGTGGCCCCTGCGCTATGGCCAATCCGGGCTATATGATTCCCAGGCTATATGATTCCCCCATCACCAATAAAGGGAAATTACATTACACAGAAACTGGAAGTTTGGTCTTATCAACCTGCATGGCATATCATGGTGACTCATTTAATTCTCTCAATTGCGTTTCAATATCCTCTGCGATTTCAATAATTAAGAAAAAAAAATTATATTGCCAAAGCGCCAATAGACAGTGGTCAGATACTAGTATGTGGTATTAAAAAATAACAATATCATGGATATAATGAATTCACATGAATTTGGCAGCTGCAGTGAAAAATTGGCGTAAGCAATTATAGCATGAAAAAGTTAAAAAAAACGCTCTATAAGCCACATATGTTATCCAAAATAAATGCAACACTAGAAAAGCCAGTAGATCACTGAAAAAAAAAAAAAAGTCCCCAGTGTAAAAAAAGTCCTTGTGCTTGAAGACATCCATGAAAATATCACAGTCCCAAATGAGGTACTGTGACTTGAAACATTTTTGAAAATTTCTGTGCTTCTTACGTGCTGTTATATATATATAGTGCCTCCCTTTATAGATGTGCACTCACCCTTGGGATTGGACCAACTATCGCTAGTTAGGTCAATTGCATGTATGGGGCGACCCCTGTAGATGTCCTCTGGACCAGTATTGGTTATAAGTTAGATATTCAGCATGTGGATAAATATAAAAAACGTTTTTTAAAAACTTTATTCCAAAAAATAAAAAGAAGGTATACAACTTGCATGTAAGTGTGCTTATTAACCTGGCACCCGGTGTGAATAGCAGGTAAAGATCGTCCGTGAAATCTGTCCGTACCGTGAACTTGGCCGCTGGTGCTGTGGTGGCGCGATTTTCCTGGTTGGACAGAAGTGTGTCGTGATGACGCGACTCAACCTCAATGCGTTTCGGCCTATCAGGTTGTCTTCAGGCAGTTGTAATTCCGCTATTTTGGTTGAGGGCATAAATATCTTTACCTCGGATCACATGTTAAAAACTATCCATTTGTGTTACTTTGCCTGCTATTTACTCGGGACTGCTCACAATCTAATTGTAGATGTTTTGGTTGGCAGTGGGATAAAGTACAAGAATTTTAAAATTTGATATACCAAAAAGTATATACAAATACGAGAAGGTAAAATTACGTTGACTGTATAAAAATATATGTAAAAATACATAAAGATACCAAAATGCAAGAAATAAATAAAAAATATTAATAAAAAAATGTTTGAGCAATGCATATATTCAAGCAAGGTACGAGCACGGCAGATACAGCGGCCCCTAATGGTGGACACTTGTATTGGTAAAACCTTTTACATGCTAATCTGCTGGTCAGTGTGGTATCCGTCTGATGGTCAGTGTGGTATCCGTCTGAAAGACAGAAATGGATGTTAACTGCCTTTGAATGATGGCCCTCTATGCCACCATCTACTGGTCAAATATGATAACTGTCCAATACATATCTGGAAAGGATAATGTATGTCAAATTTGTATATGAAATGAGAAAGGGGGAAGGAAAATTTGGGAGTAAAAAAGGGTCTAGTCTTTGGCGATGACACAATTGGGATTGAGCTCAATGTTCAACCCCAAAGGGGTAATGCCCCGTACACACGGCAGAGAACATTGACGGGCGGAACACATCGTTCCGCCCGTTGAGGTTCTCTGCCGGCTGTCAGAATTGGCGACCTGCCTGTCGGGAAAGGCAACCAGCCATTCATCCCGACGGGCCGTCGAGCAAATAGAGAACCTGTTCTCTATTTGCTCGACGGGTTTCCCGACGGGCTGGGCACGCCGAGAGCGTTCACACGGCCGAGGTTCTCGGCAGAATGCGGCTCCCAGCGAGGTTCTCACTGGTTTCTGCCAAGAACCTCGGCCGTGTGTACGGGGCTTGAGAGTGTGGAGCTCAAGGATCCATCTGGATTCGTTGTGAGATATTTTATTTATCATGTTAGAATCTGTTAAGGAAATGTGTTCTGTATATAATTGTATTCTATACTGTATGTTTTGCACACCGCACTCGCTGTGCACACGGGACTAATAATGTTTTCAGTACATGTTTGCATTCTTTCGAGTGCTGATTAGAATTAGCCTGCCTATGTTACGCCCCTTGTTACCATAAACGTACAATTGTAATATTAATGTGATACTTACGTAGTCATGTGTATAAAAGCCTACAATTGCGTCATAATAAAGGAGAATTTGTGTCGGTTCCCTACTGCAGTAGCGATTCTTAATTTGGAAACACTAATCAATATGAGGTTAAAATGTCCATGTCAAACCCTGTGATCAATAGTGTAAAAAGACAGTGAGGAGGGGTCACAACCATGAGCCAAGAGAAAGTGGTTGGATACACTGTGCTTTAGGAAACCATTGCGTATGTTTGGCCATACGTGTTGGAACACATAGCTAAGTCTGGGGTATACATCTCACGTACTAGTACATTCCAGTACATTGGTGACATGCCTAGTGTTCTCAATTTGTCTAGCTACAGTGCTAGCCGAAAAAGGACATGTGTCACCTTTTCAACCGCAGCCTCTCCTAAAATTGCATGGCAAATGTACTTTGCATCAGGCAGGGTCAACTGTTCTCCGATTTTGTAAAGGGTTTCTTAGATTTAGCAATACAATTAGCCGCTAAGAATGAGGCTCTCATTGCAGATGCATTTATCGTAGAGGTGGCCTTCAATAATTGCTTCTGTTCTTCGTGTTCATTAATGAAGGGTGCTTGGTCTCCATGTGGTGAAGCAGTTTTGAAGGCTTCGTATGATAGCCGCTCACCACATATTATACAAAGAGTGTTTGGAGAATGTGAATCGCCTGCTGCAATGAACCCGTAATTTAAATAGGACCCTTGGTATTTTTCTTTTAAATGCAGCTTCTGTTGTCTCATCATTGGGTCTTCCCCCTTTTCAAAAAAGCTCTCCAACAATATTTCTTTTTTTACTAATTTTGGCTAGTTTAGCCAAACCTGTCACCAGATGTGGATTGTCACTGCCGTGGCCTGTCTCCAGATGTGGGTTGCCCCTGCCGTGGCCTGTCTGCAGATGTGGGTTGCCCCTGCCGCGGCCTGTCTGCAGATGTGGGTTGCCCCTGCCTCGGCCTGTCTGCAGATGTGGGTTGCCCCGGCCTGATTGCAGATGTGGGTTGCCCCTGCCTCGGCCTGTCTGCAGATGTGGGTTGCCCCTGCCTCGGCCTGTCTGCAGATGTGGGTTGCCCCTGCCTCGGCCTGTCTGCAGATGTGGGTTGCCCCTGCCTCGGCCTGTCTGCAGATGTGGGTTGCCCCTGCCTCGGCCTGTCTGCAGATGTGGGTTGCCCCTGCCCCGGCCTGTCTGCAGATGTGGGTTGCCCCGGCCTGATTGCAGATGTGGGTTGCCCCTGCCTCGGCCTGTCTGCAGATGTGGGTTGCCCCTGCCTCGGCCTGTCTGCAGATGTGGGTTGCCCCGGCCTGATTGCAGATGTGGGTTGCCCCTGCCTCGGCCTGTCTGCAGATGTGGGTTGCCCCTGCCCCGGCCTGTCTGCAGATGTGGGTTGCCCCGGCCTGATTGCAGATGTGGGTTGCCCCTGCCTCGGCCTGTCTGCAGATGTGGGTTGCCCCTGCCTCGGCCTGTCTGCAGATGTGGGTTGCCCCGGCCTGATTGCAGATGTGGGTTGCCCCTGCCTCGGCCTGTCTGCAGATGTGGGTTGCCCCTGCCTCGGCCTGTCTGCAGATGTGGGTTGCCCCGGCCTGATTGCAGATGTGGGTTGCCCCTGCCTCGGCCTGTCTGCAGATGTGGGTTGCCCCTGCCCCGGCCTGTCTGCAGATGTGGGTTGCCCCGGCCTGATTGCAGATGTGGGTTGCCCCTGCCTCGGCCTGTCTGCAGATGTGGGTTGCCCCTGCCTCGGCCTGTCTGCAGATGTGGGTTGCCCCGGCCTGATTGCAGATGTGGGTTGCCCCGGCCTGATTGCAGATGTGGGTTGCCCCTGCCTCGGCCTGTCTGCAGATGTGGGTTGCCCCTGCCTCGGCCTGTCTGCAGATGTGGGTTGCCCCTGCCTCGGCCTGTCTGCAGATGTGGGTTGCCCCTGCCTCGGCCTGTCTGCAGATGTGGGTTGCCCCTGCCTCGGCCTGTCTGCAGATGTGGGTTGCCCCGGCCTGTCTCGGCCTGTCTGCAGATGTGGGTTGCCCCGGCCTGTCTGCAGATGTGGGTTGCCCCGGCCTGTCTCGGCCTGTCTGCAGATGTGGGTTGCCCCGGCCTGTCTCGGCCTGTCTGCAGATGTGGGTTGCCCCGGCCTGTCTGCAGATGTGGGTTGCCCCGGCCTGTCTGCAGATGTGGGTTGCCCCGGCCTGTCTGCAGATGTGGGTTGCCCCGGCCTGTCTGCAGATGTGGGTTGCCCCGGCCTGTCTGCAGATGTGGGTTGCCCCGGCCTGTCTGCAGATGTGGGTTGCCCCGGCCTGTCTGCAGATGTGGGTTGCCCCGGCCTGTCTCCAGATGTGGGATATCGCTAATTGATTTTATTATAAAAGTCCCTCTGGTAAGATGACGTCTCTCTCTCATTGGCCGCACCTCTGTGTAGTGCAGCGCTTGCAGTCCCATATGTTTATGGTGGAACAGTGGTGCTGTAATCTCTTTGCTTGGGTAGCTGCACCACAGACGGTCTCCTGCGCGGCGTGGCTGTAGAGGCGGTGCGGCTTGGTGTTGGGGGTTGACAACCTCCTGCTTTTAGGGTTTGTTCACACTTGCCTAAATTCCTAATGCTCAACAAGCGCTCCTATAGCATTTCTATGGCTTTAGTATGGGCATTAGACAGAGACAGACGTTTTACAAGCATCATTGAAGTTAAAAATGATCCCCAAACGCCCTATGGGCAGTTTTTGAAGCATTTGACAAGTGTTAAAACTGCTCCACAAATGCCTATTCCATTACAGTAAATTAACAAATCTTAACGCCCCACAACTGCCTGCCAGAGCATTTGCGAGGTGTTACCATAGACTTGAATGGGAGGCATTAAAATGTTTCAAACGCCTCCCGACTCGACATGAGGCTTCAATTTTGAAGCGATGCGACGTAAGCACTTAGTGTGAACAGCATTATGTGCTTTCTATTGTATCTTGTGCATAGGCGTTGGGCATTTTTGCCGCCTCTCAAACGACTGCTCTTAATGCCAGTGTGAACTCTGCCTTAGTCCATTGCAGAGGAGCGCTGTGTACACCGTAGCCACTTCTGGTGTGTAAAAGCCGGTAGGGGAACACAAACGAGGCGTGAATCGTAGGTGTAAAGATGGAGAGGAAGGGTCCTCCACCGGATTCAGAAGTCTCCGTTTCACTAACAATACTCCTGGTAGCTTCTGAAGTGTCATACCTGCATGTACAACTACATCCGCTTCACAAATGCCAGCTATTAAATCTTCATGCAGGTTTCCCATATAAGCGCCCAGTGGCTCACAGCAGAAGTCCGGTGTTTCCTCATTCAGTTTCAGGTTCATTTTCAAATTTTTGGCTGACTTTGGACCTGAAACAAACCAAAAGAAGCAGGGGGCCCCTGTGCAAATCGCACTGGATGTGTGAATTGGCTCCATAGAGAGCCACAATCTCCTGCTATGAATAGGAGAGACCACAGGTTTGTTGAAAAATGGATACATTTTTCCTGCCTGTTCAATCTTTTTAATTTTTTCTGTACTCTGCTCCGCTAAGCCTTTTTCGCTCGTCGATCATGGTTGCTAAGGATCGCACCAATGCTGCGATGAATTATGGTATCTGAGTTTTATATGTAGCAGTACTTACATATTTTACTATTAACACATACATTCTAGACAAGTTGTGTCAATACAAAAAGTTTATAAATATGTAGCACTACCCCCGTAGGAGCTGCTGGATTAGATTGGGGCCTTGCATGTTACCTCAACATTCGTTGTCTAGGGGAAGAATGTCAAGTTGTAAAACCTTTAGCTGTTATGAGAAAAATAAAACCTAACTTGTAAGAAGTAGAAGGATGGAGGAGTAGGGGAAGGTTCAGGCGGCGTACACACGACCGAGGTTCTCACTAGAAACCAGCGAGAACCTCGCTGGTAACTGCATTCCAGCGAGAACCTCGGCCGTGTGTACGCTCCTGGCTCGCCCCGCCCGTCGGGAATCCCGTCGAGCGAATAGAGAGCAGGCTCTCTATTTGCTCGAAGGCCCGTCTGGATGAATGGCTGGTTGCCTTTCCCGACGGGCGGGTCGCCGATTTCGACGGCCGGCCGAGAGCCTCGACGGGCGGAACGATGTGTTCCGCCCGTCGAGGTTCTCGTACGTGTGTACGCCACCTCAGGTGCATAGTACAGATCACTGGGGAAAAGTCACTCGCCACTTCCTCTCGAGTGGGTATTGCTCACCCGGATAGGCCCCTCTCACCTGGCCTAGCAGCCGGGATGATGCACGGACAATGATCAGTAACAGTCTCTGCCACAGCAAAAATGAACAGTCCAAAATCTTCCGCCACAGGATTTGGAACCCAAACTTCCAGCCATACAGTTTAGGAGCCTTTAAGCCGATCGGCGAAACTGTAGAGTAACATGGATTGTAGATCATCCCTTAAGGACCGCTTCCTGCACATATACGTCGGCAGAATGACACGGCTGTGCACATCCACGTACAGGTACGTCCTGTACTAGTACCCAGCCGTCGGTCGCGGGCACGCTCCCGTGACCCGGTCCGAAGCTCCGGGACTCGCAGACCCGATCGCCGCTAGAGTTTCCTGAGAAGATTGACCATATGTAATGATCTTTTAGGCGCTCTATCGCCTACTAAATCTCATTCATCCAATATCTACTTCTGCACCAACATGTAAAGAAAACTCACCAAACATGAAGGACATGTTGTCCATCTGTGGCCCTCTCAGACTGAGATAGAGAGGTATCTATGATAAAACGGCCACACGTGACAAGTTGGAATCGCTGCTCTTTGAGGTGTTCAGGTGCAAAGCCTTGCATAAGGGTTTATCACATTGCACACAATTCATTTCTATGAGATCCTCATCCTCTTACCTTGAGGCTGAATCTGGGCTTTCTGCTTTCCTTCATGTATTTCAGTACTTCTGTAGTTTGACTTCTTTTAGTATAGAAAATTGCCAAAAAATCATGAAACTGTTCATATCCTAGAATCAGCCTTGGTCAATATTTCATGAGGATTGCCCATCTGGAAGTTGTTTTGTCAGTCAACAAAACATTTATATTTTTCATCCTTCCATGGAATCTCCCTCGTAAGTAGAGAATAGATGACTACTCCAAATGCCCACACATCAAGGCTTCCATCCACAACCAGACATGGCTGCATATGTGGGGGACATTTAAAAAAAAGTATCGGTATTCGGTATCGGCGACTACTTGAAAAAAAGTATCGGTACTCGTACTCGGTCCTAAAAAAGTGGTATCGGGACAACCCTAGTTTCTATGTATCCTTATTAATTGGCCTTTCGGGATATTGTTATTCATCCATTGCTTGTGATGGCAGCTGTTAACTGGTATGTACCCGTTTCTATTGGTCTTCTTAAAAAATGTCCTCGCACGGATCTGTCCTTTTTCCTTAAAGAACTGTAAGTCCAAAAAATCAATGCTTTCTCTGTTCCAGGCCCCTGAAAATGTCATCCCGTAGGCATTGTTATTGATTTCATCAAAGACATTTTTCAGTTGTTCTTCAGTGCCTCTCCATATAATTAGGATATCGT
Source organism: Rana kukunoris (assembly GCA_029574335.1). NCBI lineage: Eukaryota > Metazoa > Chordata > Amphibia > Anura > Ranidae > Rana > Rana kukunoris. The sequence continues at coordinate 734,425,991 of CM056049.1, forward strand.
CTATATATCTACGGAAAAAAATGAGATTCGGTCTATGGATTACTGTAAATTTGTTCGGCTTCCCAATGATTAAGGAAAATATTGGCTACACTGGGGGCATACTTGGCCCCCATAGCTACGCCCTTGGTTTGCGTATAAAATTCCCCTTTTATGGCAAAAATAATTGTGGCTCATGGCCAGTTCGAGACCTTCTAGGATATATTGGATTTGCTCCTGTTTCATTTGTGTATGCTTGTGTAGGGCCCATTCCACACTTTTTATACTACCCCACCCCCATTCACTATCCAATTCCACCCAGGTGGAATTTTCACGTAGGGGCTGCCACTTTATCAACACATAGCATATGCTATCAGCTCCATAGGTAGCCATTGATACATGAAAAATTCCGATTCGTAGCGCGGTTTCTACCTACCCCTTTTCTTTACAGCAAGCATTTTAGCCATGCCAGGTATTGCATGACTCTGCTGGGTGGTGGTCTCCGACACACCCCCTCAATGTACAGTAGGAGAATCGGCTCTTGGGTCAGAAGGAAATTTTGTGTCGCTTCAGCCTCCGTAAAGTCATCTAGAAGTGGGCCTTGGAGCCATGATGACCAAACACCTCCATGGCTGTTTTTTGCAATAAATGAATCCAACACCCTCGGAGGATCAGTGATACTGCCAGCAAAACCCCGCTGATAAATATTGTGGATTTTTTTTTTTTTTTTTGTTTTTTTTTTCAAATATAAATTTTATTGAGTAACACCAAGGAGAGAGGTCTCCACACCACAGTCATTACAGTCACACAAGACAGGTTATAAGTGCGTCAGCAGAACATTGCATGAAAGTGGAACTCTGCACAACTGTACAATATCATCTAGGGTGAAAGTTATCATTTTGAAAATATAGGGCCTCTCCACTTCCTTTTCACTCTTTTACTTAGAGTCTCAGAACGAGTAAGGTGTAGATAGGGAGAGGGAAAGATAGGGAAAAGGAGGAGAAAGAAAAGAAAAGGGGGCAGGTAGGGGGCAGACACACAAGGGAGGGGGGGTGTCAGTCCAGAGAGAGGGCGCCAGAGCCGGGGAGGATGCCGACGTCAAGCGGCGAGCCACCGCCGAGTTACTGTCGCAAGAGGGCCATCCCTTCATCAGAGAAAATGAATATGTTCCAGATGTCCCAGGTCTCAGAGTATTTCTCGCTCTCATGCCGCGCAGAGAGGACCAAATCCTCCATTGCTTTTATTTCCTTCACTTTCTTCAGCCAACCTGAGATGGTCGGTGGAGCCTGTTGCTTCCAGTACAAAGGGACACAGGCCTTGGCAGCGTTTAGTAGATGGCGCAGTAGTGATTTCTTGTATGATTTGAAGGAAATCGTCGAGAGGTGAAGCAGGAAGAACGCTGCGTCGTCTGGGATTTCGTATTCCGTGAAGGTCTGAGTTATGCGGCGCACCTCCTCCCAAAAGCGAGTTTTTTTTTTTTACTTCCTGTCCCGTATGTGAATTGAACTTAACAGCTTGCCGCATGATTTCTTGCAATATTTTTCATTAACCACTTCAATACCGGGCACTTCCCCCCCTTCATGCCCAAGCCAATTTTCGGCTTTTTGCACTGTCGCTGTTTCAATGACAATTGCGCGGTCATGCTACACTGTACCCAAAACAGAATTTTTATTATTTTGTTCCCACAAATAGAGCTTTTTGCTGGTATTTGATCACCTGTGTTTTTTTTTGTTGGCCTAAACAAATAAACAAACATACAATATAACATTTTGTAAATAAGTTTTTTTTTTTTTTCTCCTTCAATAACAGGCGCTTATTAAGGTGGCGCCTATGAGGGGGCACTGATACGCGGCACTCGGTGGGCACAGATTTGCATTTTCCTGGTGGTCTAGGGGGGCATGCCTGGTGGTCTAGAGGGGGGGCATGCCTGGTGGTCCTGGGCAGTATCCGAGGGGGGACTACACAAACCCCCCCCCTGTCAGGGGAGCACCGATCGGCTCTCCTCTACTCGCGCCTGTCAGATGCAAGTGAGGAAAAGCGATCAACCGCTTTTCCTGTTTACATTTTTTTTTTTAAAGTGTATTTTGTGCGTGTACTCGAGAGAGGAGCCGGACTGCAGGAGTTGGGAGTAGGCAGACCTCCCCAGAGGCAATCTGACATCTTTCTTCATGCCCCCGGGTGGCAATGGAGGGTGTGAGGTGGTCCTCCCACACAGCCCGCCCTACCTGCTCCGCTTTTAAGCCCAACGTGGCAGAGGGACTCCCCTATGAGGGAGTGAAAGGACCTATCCCGCTCAGCCAGCCCCGTTAGACCTTCGCCTCTCTTTTTTTTAGACCGCGTGGCCAAAGTGCGTGCATGTTAACCCAATTTCGAGTGCGTGCAAGTGTGGTGGTTTTGTGGGAGGGGGGTGGGCATACTAAGCGCAGGCTTACCTCGCATAGCACACCCACCGGGAGCCGGGCTGAGACCACCAAACTCAATTCATATGCAGCCGAGACCGGGATCCGAACCCTTAGCTGCAGAGGTGAACGGCTTGTCAGTGCAGTGCCAATCGTGTTGAGCCACCGCATTTTCCTGTTTACATCATGATCAGTCATGATCACGTGGTAAAGAGCCTCTGTTGGATTCTCTTTACCGAGATTGGTGTAGCTGTGTGTCAGACTGACACACTGCACCATCGATCGCCGCAATGCTTGCCCCCACGTGCGCGCTGCGGCTGTTCTGCTGGACATCCAATCAGGATAACGCAACCACCGTCCAGCCAGCATTTTGCTATAGTCTGGGCGGTAAGTGGTTAAACACAAAATCTGTTTTTTATTGAACACGTTTGTATCGCATGTGATTTATGCAAATGAGTCACGTGACCGTGTTATCGCATGCAGTAACCTTTTAGTGAATTGATCCCTATGTGATTTATCATGGCACTTGGCTGGGTACCCAGTGTAAGCATCCAGGTTTTCTGTAGCTATTATACCACAGCTTTCCATTCTTGTAGATCTCAGACATCCATCTGCTACCTTCCCTTGACATTACCGTAATCTCCAACCTTTTACGGTGTGTAGTTGGTAGAGGTGGAAGCATTGCCCAAATGTCACACCGGTTGAATTTTTTGAAGACTTGGTCTTTCGCCTAACTGTTGCAGGTTCCATCGGGGGTACCATGGGTATTTGCATATTGCCAGATCCCTCCATAATCTCCACCCTGGCAAGACTCTGCCCTGCAGCAAGTCGATCATATGCTGTACAGGCGGGAACGCAGATGGCCATTTTTCTTTTTGCCTTTTGATGTAAATGTGATCTGCATTGGTAGGCCCAATATGATCTGCAGTACTGAGGGATGTGCTGGTGACATTGACATTACGCCAGTCCCAAGCCTTTGGCATGCTATTTATAGAGAGATTATCCATAAGGCTTTGGGTATGTCCTCTGCCAAAATGCCTCCCCCCACTCCCCCAACTACAGGCTTGTATCAGTGCTTCCCTGGGTTGTAGTAGAGCCCAGTGTGGACCCAGGAGACCAGGGCGAGTAGTAGGAGCCGAAGACGGTTGTACAAGATGCAGGTCAGACCCAATCTCATGAAATTTGCAGGAAGAGAGTGAATATCATACTCAGACTTTTCCTCCTCGGCTAACATACTCATGTGTACCAGGCTTTAGCCTTTGACAAAAGTCCTGACAATCATCTGAAGGTTCTGTAATCCACCTAGAGAAAGAGATGGTGTCCTTTCTGTCCAGCCTATGTAGTTTTTTTTTTTTTTTTTTAAACCCAGCGGGTTGTACAAAATCACTGTTCCAAGACAAGAGATGTTGCTGTGGCGATCTCCCACACTGTGCCTTGAGGGACTCGACCTCCCCCACCAGAACACACCGATCGGCACTCAAAGCCATCAGCTGCAAGTGCTAATCACGCTGTCTTTTTCAGGAGAGGTGATGTTGGCATCATGTGACCAGCCTTCGGGGTAGCTACTATGCAAAGTCTTCATAACTGCTATTAACTTTTAGATTTTTACGTTTATTGAACATTTTCACATTACAAGCAAAAAAGCGTGTACATATTTCAGGCTTCAGCAGTTCTGGTTCACCATTCTGAACATAAAAGAGAAGAACAAGAGTTGAGCATCAAAAGGTGAATAGAAGGGAAGGGAGAAAGGGAAGGGGACAGAGGAAGTATATTTACCCGTAAACAAAAATGTGGCATTGTATTTCAAGGTGATACATCACAGTAGATATCAATACTTTCAGGAGTGGGAGCAATGTTGGGAACATCTGGGTGGTGATCACCTGGGAATGATACAATAATAGCAACAGAGAAATCAACCTAATCGGAATAGAAGATCTTGAGTCGTCAAAGAGCTTCAAGGGTGTGGCATTTCTAGGGTGGTAGAAGGACGGCGGGATCTGACAAGTTGGATATTTTAAGTTTACCTAGGGAGTTTGAGAGGTCTTGTTTTAGATACCAGTCCATGTATCATCTATCATGTCCAGCAGTTCCTTTTGGGTGAATGTTGACTCCATATATTTACGCCATTTGGTTAAGAAGCGTGTAGTAGAACGGAGGTTTAGAACAATCGTATCTAGTCTCTCTCTAGATTGAAGAGCTTAATTTTTCATAGATCACCTGCCTTGCTTTCTATCAGGCCAATGGATCCTTGGAAGGAGGCACTCTGCAAGATATCCTCTCATTTCTGCTATTGTAGTAGATGTAGGCAGGCCCGTCGCTACAGGACAGGCAAAACAAACAATTGCTTGGGGGCCCGAGCTGGTCTGGGGCCCCCAACTTCCCCTTTTCAGGCTGTAGTGTTACCAAGCTCCTCTTTCTTCCTCCCTGGAGTCCTGTCAGTCTGGCTGGGTAACGCGCATGGTACAGGAGATTCAGTTTCCTGTTCCCAGCTGGACTGACAGGAAGTGCACACTAAGTGCTCACTTCCTGTCAGTCCGGCCGGGAACACAGGAAGCTGAATCTCCTGTTCCACGTGGTGCCCGTCCCAGGCACTATCTGATGATTTGGGACCCAAATGTCAGGAAGCATGAATCAGACGTACACAGATGTAAATGAAGAAGGTCTTTATTAAAAAACCAAACAGCAAGGTAAAGTCCAAACGAATGATCAACAGCCAGAAGGGTCCTCCGCTGAAGCCAGGGATGGAAGTCAGCCAAGCCGGAGTCAGTAGCCAAAGGGTGGTGAGACGAAGCCGGGGATCGGGAACCAGAAGGTACGTCCGTAGGAGCCGAGTCGGTGATCCAAACAGCAGCACGATAACAGGAGGCTGTAAGACAAGGACCAAGCAAGGGAGTACTGCAACAGCCGTGGTATATATGTGCTGAGCATCCAGCTCCTCCCAATGGGAAGAAGGAGCCGCAGGGAGTGGGAAGTTACAAGAAGCTCAGGAAGCAAGATGGCTGCCAGCACATGTCGCTCATCAAAGTCCACCCAGACAGATGTTTGCTGTTCAGACCGAAGAGGAGCTGGGGGTCCACAAGGTCAGCTTGAGGTTGAACCTTGTCGGTAATGGACCCAATTCTTGCAGCAGCTGCAGTTACACTTTTGGAGGCTTTGTCTGTTGCTGCATCATGAAATGCTCTTTGTTTAATTCTAAGGTCCAGAAGGGTTGCCTCAGCCAACTGGAGAAAGTGTTCAATTTGGTGGAATCAATTTTGCATTAATCATTTCCATAACAGGGCTATAATTGGATACAGCACCACGTAATCTCAGGGTGACTGTTTGCAGTTCCCTTGCCATCCAAATAACCTTAGATGCTTTCATATCTGTTACAATGATAAAGAAAGGACACAAATTACTAAATGCATACAATCATACCTAATGTATACATTATTATTTTATGACAGAGTAGTTACCTGTGTGGTTTGAACGTTGACAAAATGATAGTTAAAAAATGATGCATCAGTTTAAATGGTTAGATAATATATTAAATTAATACAGTGGAACTTCGGATTGCGAGTAACGGGTTAACGAGCGGATCGCAATACAACCACTGTATTTAAACAAAATCCCAACTCTGTTTGCGAGTGTCTGGCATAACGAGCATGATTCAGGCCAAAGCGGTGTGCAGTACCCGCGTTTTGGCCTGAGGTGGGGGGAGCAGCGGAGATGACCGGCGCTGTTTGGAAATGGCCGGAAAGACACGGAAACACTCCATTCCCAAGCCTTTCCAAGGTTTTCCGATGTCAGCCGTGCTGTCCTTGGGCCTTTCCGGACGTTTCTGAGTCTCTCCGGCGGTATTGCATGCCATTGAAGAACAAATTATTTTTGTTTCTATTGATTTCAATGGGCAAACTCGCTTTTGATATGCAAGTACTTTGGATTGCGAGCATTCTCTTGGAACGGATTATGCTCGTAATCCGAGGTTCCACTGTACATTCCTGTCTGTGCTGATTTCCATAGTAATCTCTTCAGAGGGCTTCAGTAGGTCACATGCATGTTTTATTACATCCCACTGATCTAGTGTCAGGGTTGGAAGACGGGGTTGACCAAAGCAAGTGTGGCAATAATAGCTTCCTTCAGATCCAAAAATGTTCTAAGCGTGTAATATTCCAGAATGTCGCTACATCTTGCTTAATGCCCAGTTCTTCAAGAACCATTGGCCTTTTGGGTTGCTTTTTAGTCTTTCAGTAGTGCTTTTGTTGACATATTCATCAATATTTTTCACTTTTGTCACCCTCTCTTGAATGCTCTTTAAACTTTCCTTCACAATTGAGTTAAGCGTATGAGCAAAGCATGCCAAGTGCTTCCACCCAACTTTCCGGATCGCTGCTTTTATGTTGCTGCCATTGTCATAGATACAAGCATTTGTGTAAGTTCTACTGACAGATGGTCAGCTGTGTGCCTTTCTGCAAATGAGAAGCAGCCCAACAAAGATGATGAAAGCTTACATTTATCATCAATATAATGACAAGTGACTGCCATAAAACGAGTTGATGTCCAGCAGTCAGTTGTCAGACTCACAGCAGAGGCATTGCTCACTTTAACCATCATCTTGGCTTTAATGCTGTCATACAGCGGAGGTAACAGACTTCCTGATAGTGTCTTTCTGTTCGGCAAAACGTGTGATGGATCAAGAGCTTTCACAAAACTCCTAAATCCCTTGTCATCTACTATTGAAAAATGTTGTAAATCCACTACCCCCGAAAGAAGCTGCTGGTTACATTTTGAGTTTGCACGTTACCTTTTATAGCATTGTTGTCAGGGTGGGAAAGTCCATAGTAAATGCCAGACAGATGTAAAACCTTCAACAGTCGGGTTTTATTTTTTACTGCAGGGTAACTTGAAGAGGAGAAGAGTAGGGGAAGGTTCTGGCACACTGTACAGAATGCTCCAGATAGTCAATCAGTCTCCACTCTAAACTATTGAGTGGGTGTTGCTCACCCTGATAGTCCCCTCTCACATGGCCTAGCAGTCGGGATGATGCACAAACTAATGTCCAGACGGTCTCTGCCACAGACCTTTTTTAGAATGAACTTGGATGAGTCCAGGAATCCTCTGCCACAGGATTTCAAAGTCCCGAACCTCCAGCCGAGCGGCAGAAGAGCCTTTAAACTGGCAGACTGCAGGGCTTTCAATGTAGTGCAGGGATCTCCAAACTACGGCCCTCCAGCTGCTGTGGAACTACACTTCCCATGAGGCATTGTAAAACTCTGACATTAGTAGACATGACTAGGCATGATGGGAATTGTAGTTCCTGAACACCTGGAGGGCCATAGTTTGGAGACTCCTGATGTAGTGGATCCCTCCTTATATATGTCACCAGGCCTCATCACTTGCCTGACAAAGAGGTCCTGCGTGGCCTCAAAACGTTGCAATCCTTGTGATGTTTTCATTGCATTAATACTTTCGGACGTTTTGTACGATCCGTGGTGTGTGCTGGCGAATATGTTCAGAAGTCCTCACCTGGGACGCTAGCATAGTTACATAGTTACATATAGTTAGTCAGGTTGAAAAAAGACACAAGTCCATCCAGTTCAACCATAAAAAAAAAAATAAACAAACAAAATAAAACACAATACATCCCATACACCCAACTCCATACCCACAGTTGATCCAGAGGAAGGCAAAAAACCCCAGCAGAGCGATGATCCAATTTGCTACCGGAGGGGAAAAAATTCCTTCCTGATCCCCCGAGAGGCAATCGGATTTACCCCGGATCAACTTTATCTACAAAACTTAGTACTCAGTTATATTATGTATATTTAGGAAAGAATCCAGGCCCTTCTTAAAGCAATCTGCTGAGCTGGCCAGAACCACCTCTGCAGGGAGTCTGTTCCACATTTTCACAGCTCTTACTGTGAAGAAACCTTTCCGTATTTGGAGGTGAAATCTCTTTTCCTCCAGACGTAAAGAGTGCCCCCTTGTCCTCCAGTGTTGACCTTAAAGTGAATAACTCAACACCAAGTTCACTATATGGACCCCTTATATATTTGTACATGTTGATCATATCCCCCCTTATTCTCCTCTTCTCAAGAGAGAATAAATTCAGTTCCTCTAATCTTTCCTCATAGCTGAGCTCCTCCATGCCTCTTATCAGTTTGGTTGCCCTTCTCTGCACTTTCTCCAGTTCTCCGATATCCTTTTTGAGAACTGGGGCCCAAAATTGGACTGCATATTCCAGATGAGGTCTTACTAATGATTTGTACAGGGGCAAAATGATATCTCTATCTCTGGAGTCCATACCTCTCTTATACAAGAAAGGACTTTGCTCGCTTTGGAAACCGCAGCTTGGCATTGCATGCCATTATTGAGCTTATGATCAACTAAAACCCCCAGATCCTTCTCCACTACAGATCCCCCCAGTTGAACTCCCCCTAGTATGTATGATGCATATTCTTAGCCCCCAAGTGCAGAACTTTACATTCATCAACATTAAACCTCATCTGCCACATAGTCGCCCAATTAGACAGAGCATTGAGGTCGGCTTGTAAATTGGAGACATCCTGCAAGGACGTTATTCCACTGCATAGCTTGGTGTCATCTGCAAAGACAGAAATGTTACTTTGGATCTCAGACCCAATATCATTTATAAATATATTGTTCAGAAGTACCTGGGACGCTAGCACTTTGCCGGTCTCCTCCAGGGCAGCTCCTACACACACGCACCTCGCACCAGGAGGGCCACGAGGCGAAAAGCCTCATAAAATGGCTTCTACCCCTTTAGTACCCCTCCCCAGCATGCACAACAGGGTTTCCACTCCCACTGTACCTCTGCTGAAAAAGGACATCCAATACACCAGTGATGGCAAACCTTGGCACCCCAGATGTTTTGGAACTACATTTCCCATGATGCTCATACATTCTGTAGTATAGTTGAGCATCATGGGAAATGTAGTTCTTTTAAGTGTATTTTGTGTGTGTACTCGAGAGAGGAGCCGGACTGCAGGATTTGGGAGTAGACAGGCCCCCCCCCCAGAGGCAATCTGCCATCTTTCTCCATGCCCCCGGGTGGCAATGGTGGGTGTGAGGGGGTCCTTCCACACAGCCCGCCCTACCTGCTCCGCATTGAAGCCCAACGGGGCAGAGGGACTCCCCTATGAGGGAGTGAGAGGATCTAGCCCGCTCAGCCAGCCCTGTTAGTCCTTCGCCTCTCTTTTTTTAGAGACCGCGTGGCCAAAGTGTGTGCATGTTAACCCAAATTTGAAGAAGCATTGCCCAAATGCCACACTGGTTGAATTTGTAGCAGTCTTGGGCTTTTATCTGGTAACTGTTGCAGGTTCCATTGGGGATACCATGGGTATTTGCATATTGCCAGATCCCTCCATAATCTCCACCCTGGCAAGACCCTGCCTTGTATCAGTTGATCATATACTGTATAGGCAGAAATGCAGATGGCTATTTTCCTTTTGATGTAAATGTGATCTGCATTGGTTCGCCCAGCATGATCTGCAGCACTGCCATTGACATTATGCCAGTCCCAAGTTTTTGGTAGGCTATTTAGAGAGAGGTTTTCATGTGGCCTCAGGTCTATCCTCTGCCCAAATGCCCCTCCCCTAACTACAGGCTTGTATCAGTGCTTCCGTGTGTTTGTAGTAGAGCCCAGTGTTGACCCATTTTTTTTTATGTTTATTGAAAATTTTCACATTACAAGCAAAAAAGCGTGTACATATTTCAGACTTCAGCAGTCCTGGTTCACCATTATGAACATAAAAGAGAAGAACAAGAGTTGAGCATCAAAAGGGGAATAGAAGGGAAGGGAGAAAGGGAAGGGGACAGAGGAAGTATATTTACCCGTAAACAAAAATGTGGCATGGTTTTTTAAGGTGATACATCACAGCAGAGGCGTATCTAGCGAAAATAGCACCTATAGCAAGCACTGAGACTGCGCCCCTGTTGAGACATTTGAAACCCATCTTTCAGATAACAGCTAACAAAAGGCCAGGTAAATGCAGAACCAATACTGGAAGTGATGAAATGTTCATCACTTAAGGCATGGGTCCTCAAACTACGGCCCTCCAGCTGTTCAGGAACTACAATTCCCATCATGCCCTAGTCATGTCTGTGAATGTCAGAGTTTTACAATGCCTCATGGGACTTGTAGTTCCGACACAGCTGGAGGGCCGTAGTTTGAGGATCCCTGACTTAAGGCCTCAGGTTTCACAGAGGAGATGGAGAAACTGACGTTCCTTCTTCGTCTTTGTGCGCTGCCAATCCGACCAGATGGAATGGGAGAACAGGAGGGCTGTGGCTGAACGCAGCAGGGATAGTGATGCCATTGTCCATTAGAAAAGGTGTGGAAAAGGAGATCCTGCCTATGCTTGGGAGGAGGGAAGAAGAGATCCTGGTAAGTGCCTTGCTGCCCAGCCACTCAACAGCGCCCCCTTCATATGGCACCCATGGCACTTGCCATGGCTGCCATACCCTAGATACGCCACTGCATCACAGTAGATTTCAATACTTTCAGGAGTGGGAGCATCTGGGTGGTGATCACCTGGGAATGATATAATAATAGCAACAGAGAAATCAACCTAATTGGAATAGAAGATCTTGAGTCGTCAAAGAGCTTAAAGGGCGTGGCATTTCTAGGGTGGTAGAAGGACGGCGGGATCCGACAAGTTGGATATTTTAAGTTTACCTAGGGAGTTTGAGAGGTCTTGTTTTAGATACCAGTCCATGAATTTAATGGGTTGCATCACGTCCAGCAGTTCCTTTTGGGTGAACGTGGCCTCCATATATTTACACCATCTGGCGAAGAAGCGTGTAGTAGAACGGAAGTTTAGAACAATAGTATCTAGTCTCTCTCTAGATTGAAGAGCTTAATTTTTTATAGATCGCCTGCCTTGCTTTCTATCAGGCCAATGGATCATCAGTCCTTAGAAGGAGGCACTCTGCAAGATATCCTCTCATTTCTGCTATTGTAGTAGATGTAGGCAGGCCCGTTGCTACAGGACAGGCAAAACAAACAATTGCTTGTGGGCCCGAGCTGGCCTGGGGCCCCCAACTTCCCCTTTTCAGGCTGTAGTGTTACCAAGCTCTTCTTTCTTCCTCCCTTGAGTCCTGTCAGTCTGGCCGGGTAACGCACATGGTACAGGAGATTCAGTTTCCTGTTCCCGGCTGGACTGACAGGAAGTGCACACTAATCTAGTCCGTCCGGGAACACAGGAAGCTGAATCTCCTGTACCACGTGGTGCCCGTCCCTGGCACTATCTGATGACTGGGGACCCATAATAATAGAACACCGGACTGACAGGAGGAAGAGGAGCTCAGCCGTGCTACAGCGCCAGCTTACAGGGAAGAACGGGAGGTGAGAATAGAAAAACATAGGGCCTGGGGGGGGGGGGGGAAAGAACATAGGTGTAAATAACTTGTGTAGCGCCAATATAGGCTTTGCGTGCGGGGGGGGGGGGGGCAAATTCCTTCTAATGGCCCTGAAAGTAGGGTTGTAGATGTTAACCACATCGCCCACTCGCTCATCAAAGTCCGCCCAGAAAGTTTGCTGTTCAGACCGAAGAGGAGCTGGGGGTCCACAAGTTCAGCTAGAGGTTGAACCTTGTAGGTAATGGTCCCAATTCTTGCAGCAGCTGCAGTTACACTTTTGGAGGCTTTGTCTGTTGCTGCATCATGAAATGCTCTTTGTTTAATTCTAAGGTCCAGAAGGGTTGCCTCAGCCAACTGGAGAACGAGTTCAATTCGGTGGAATCAATTTTGCATTTCTTCTGTAAGGGCATTAATCATTTCCATAACAGGGCTATAATTGGATACAGCACCACGTAATCTCAGGGTGACTTTTTCCAGTCCCCTTGCCATCCAAATAACCTTAGATGCTTTCATATCTGTTACGATGATAAAGAAAGGACACAAATTACTAAATGCATGCAATCATACCTAGTGTAGGCCTAATGTGTAAATTATTATTTTATGACAGAGTAGTTACCTGTGTGGTTTGAACGTTGACAAAATGATAGTTAAAAATGATGCATCAGTTTAAATGGTTAGATAATATATTAAATTAATACAGTGGAACTTCCGATTGCGAGTAACGGGTTAACGAGCGGATCACAATACAACCACTGTATTTAAACAAAATCCCAACTCTGTTTGCGAGCGTCTTGCATAACGAGCATGATTCAGGCCAAAGCGGTGTGCAGTACCCGCGTTTTGGCCTGAGGTGGGGGGAGCAGCGGAGATGACCGACGCTGTTTGGAAATTCCCGGAAAGAGATGGAAACACTCCATTCCCAAGCCATTCCAAGGTTTTCCGAGGTCAGCCGAGCTGTCCTTGGGCCTTTCCGGACGTCTCTGAGTCTCTCCGGCGGTATTGCATGCCATTTGAAGTCAATGCAGAACAAATTATTTTTGTTTCTATTGACTTCAATGGGGAAACTCGCTTTTGATATGCAAGTACTTTGGATTGCGAGCATTCTCTTGGAACGGATTATGTTCGTAATCCGAGGTTCCACTGTACATTCCTGTCTGTGCTGATTTCCATAGTAATCTCTTCAGAGGGCTTCAGTAGGTCACATGCATTTTTTATTACATCCCACTGATCAAGTGTCATGCCGCGTACACATGGTCGTTTTTTGCGAAGTAAAAAACAACGTTTTTGAAACGTCACTTTTCAAAGACAATTTTGCATACACACCATCGTTTTTTCACAAAAAGCAAGGTTACGTTCACCACTGTTTTCCATTGAAGCTCGCTTCATAACTAGCTTCTGGGCATGCGCGGGTTGAAAAACGTCGTTTTGAATGACGTTTTTGCTACACACGGTGACTTTTTGTGAAACAAAAAACAACGTTTTGAAAAACGACACAAAAAATTCAAGCATGTTGGAATTTTTTTTTGGTCACACACGATCAATTTAAATGACGTTTTAAAAACGTCGTTTTTTTTAATCGCAAAAAACGACCGTGTGTACGCGGCATCAGGGTTGGAAGGCTGGGGTTGACCAAAGCAAGTGTGGCAATAATAGCTTCCTTCAGATCCAAAAATGTTCTAAGCACGTAATATTCCAGAATGTCGCTACATCTTGCTTCATGCCCAGTTCTTCAAGAACCATTGGCCTTTTGGGTTGCTTTTTAGTCTTTCAGTAGTGCTTTTGTTGACATATTCATCAATATTTTTCACTATTGTCACCCTCTCTTGAATGCTCTTTAAACTTTCCCTCACAATTGAGTTAAGTGTATGAGGAAAGCATGCCAAGTGCTTCCATCCAACTTTCCGGATCGCTACTTTTATGTTGCTGCCATTGTCATATATACAAGCATTTGTGTAAGTTCTACTGACAGATGGTCAGCTGTGTGACTTTCTGCAAATTGTGTTATTTAGTGGATAAATAGATCCTCTAATTTAGAGCCCCTCATCCCGTGTAAATATAAACATAAGAAAAAGGGGAATGGGTACCTGAAGAAGACCCTGGGATTATAAGTCGGTGCTAATGGAGTGTACTAAGACAACGGTTAAAATGGTAGAAACGTTTTTATTGATACACAGATAAAATTATACATATAAATAGAGAACCATCTGAAGTCTTGAAATGAATCGAACTTCAACAATGTGAGAAAAAGTTCCATGTAGTTATAACTTGCTCGACATGTTTCGCTCACATATGAGCTTTTTCAAGAGCTTTTATAAACAACTACACAGTATCTAGAAAAGATAAACCTAAATACAGATGGTCAATGAAATAAGATATGGGTATATATACCAAGTATATTCTTATGAAGAAATTTCATGTAGATATGCCACATAGCATATTTGACAGTATTGGATGAGTATATAAGGTTTTGACAATAGGAACATTTTACTAAAAATAACAACAACAGATTTCAAAATGAATCCTGTTGGTACAGTAGAACGGGCGCGGGGGACTTACCTCAACATGCATAAATATAGATTTAAAATCGCCTCAATTGATGAGGGCAGAGCCACACAGATTATATCCCCAGTAATGCATCAGGCTGTCCACGAACCATACACTAAGAAAAAGCCAATAGTGATCATTAAATAATGGGATTTTGAGACAACGCTCAAAACTACATTAGGGATATAATGATATCTAAGGATCCTGTACCTTAAAAAGATGGGTGAATGAATTCGGGTAGATACACTTGAAGATGCAATCCTAGAAACTTCAGGATGATTGCGGGATGGATCAAAGAAAAGGTTAACCTTTCAGTTCCCAATAGTTGTTCAAATAACCCAAGGGTCAAGGAGAAGTGGTAACAACTCTGTTGTAAACATAAAGAATAAATAGAAAGGGGATATCCCATGTCAATACATGTACTGGAATACGCAGGGAGTAAAATATTACACAGTGAAGGTCACTATCAAAAGGAAGAAGATCAGTGCTTACCTTTTGGGTCGTTTCAAGGAGAGGAGATATCCGGTGGGGTATGGGTATACTGCTAGGCAATGTGCCTCTGGCAGCTTAACAGGAGATTGTGCCTGTCATTGCGGCTTTCCCGGCCGGGCTTTAAATAGAGTGATGCGGCTGACGTCAGCAATGACGTGGCCGCAGCGGGGACATGTGACTCACCGCGTCATCAAGCATCGCCAGAGTCGCGCTCAATGTGTATCCAAGGGGCAGCTTGCGGACGACGCGCGCGCACGGAGCGGTGCTCGGTCTGTTGAGTCTCAGCCCGCACGTCAAGAGGCGTGCGCCGCCATTTTGGTTGTGGGAAGGGATCCCACAGATGGCGGTATGGTGCATAGGGTGGTAAAATGAGCCATGAAAGATAAATATTGAGCGAGGTGGGGCATGCAAGGACTGGAGGAGTACCAATTAAGTGGACCTCTAACAAATAGAAAAGACCCGATGGTTGCAGATCAAAAATGTAGGGTCCCACGCGTCCCTATGGTTCATGAAAAGACATGAAAAAATGGCATCTGAAGGGGAAAATAAAACATGGGCTCGAAAATGCTGATGTTAAACAATGGAGTAGAAATAATAATTGGTAAGGTAAGGAGTACATGAGTATCATAATTTTGTATACTTGTGTTTAACCCAGTAATGGGAATAGGTCATGGAGGAAAGAGATTTTGCGCCATCTATTGTCCAAACGGGGAGAAATTGTTAGCTCCATACATTAATGACATATAGTTCAACATTTGTGCAGGATGTTGGTGGAAACCTCCATTAGAATAAATTCAAGGCAAATTGTAACAACAGCAGCATTTGTTTTGGAATAAGGAAAAATGAATAAACGTAAATAAAAAATGATGAATAGTAAATAAATAAAAATATGAAAATAAAGATGAAAAATAATAATATAAACGGAAAAATAAATGAGGAATATAAATAAGATGAGACTAAACCAATAAGGTTGTAAAGAGATTATAGAAATGGTTTGAAGCTGAAGGCTTCATTTCAAACCAGGGGATTGTAGCGCAGAGAGGGAATGGATCCACTTGGCTTCACGTTGGAGTAGGATCCTGTCAAAGTCACCTCCTCTGTCACCAGGGGGGACATGTTCAACGGCCCAAAATTTCATTCTGTGACTGTCGAAAATTATGATGCAAGCCTACATGAAGGCTGATGGGGCTTTCCATTTTTTTCTTAATGATTAGACTTACATGGTCCCTTATTCTATGGTAGAAGGGGCGTTTCGTTTTGCCAACATAAAAAGAGCCACAATCACATACCATTATGTATACAAATCCTACTGATTGGCATGTCACTAACAGTGATGATTTATGGATGCGTCCGTTTGGGAGCATCATTGCGGTAGCAGAGGAAATGTAGGCACAGAAGGGACAATTGTGGCACGGTCTGGTGCCGATCGGTCCCTTTTTAGAAAATTTGATGGGGCGGTGATGACTGTGGACAAGTTTGTCACGTAGTGACTGAGATCTTTTGAAGGCTATTTCAGGGTAATCTTTAAAATGTTTTGAGACCGTCTCATCGCTTAGTAGGAGGTACCAATATTTGTGTAATATCCCTCTTAATTGTTTATGCTTTTTGATCGTAGAGAAGTGATTTACGGTCATGTTCCTTTGTGTCAAAAAATATGTGTAAAATTCGCGCCAAGGAAAAGAACATATGGTAAACCAGCTCCAAATAATGGGCTAGCTTCCAAATGTATATCCAAAATTAAATAAATAAATTATTTAAATTGGTGAGCAGCCTCCCAAGAAATTCAGTGTCTGAATGATATATTGGAATGGGGGTGGTAGGGGGCGCTAAATATGCTATTTAATGTGAGATAGACTACAACTCATAATCATATCTATACATGTGAATACTCATTGGTGATAAACAATAATACATTCATAAATAAACATAAAAACATATATGAAAATCCAACAAACAATATTTATATGGTACTCAATCCCACTGAGTAAAATGTCCATACAATAAAGTGCAACCGTTCAAAACAGATTCCAACCACAGGTGTAAACTTCAATTGCTGTATGTAATATAGGTTGAAGATGTGAAACCACCACCTGGAAAATACTTATTTGCACCTGAAGTGATCAAATGAAATGGCTCCTTACCGACATGAATGGACTCTTTTAATTAAAAAAGAAGTCATGCAGTGCCTTATCAGGATATGTTTCCCAGTGATCAGGGTTATTCCAGAGGATAATCCAATGTTCATGAAAGCCAGGACAAAAAGATCATCATAGCTTAATATTGTTTATTTAAAAGATGAACAATTAAAACCACAAGCCAAGTGGCTGCTTACTTTATACAGTGCCCCGATCCCGGCACTGAGGCTTGTTAGCGTGTGAGGTAGAGGGAAAGCCGGACGTCCGTCGCTGTAATGGCGCTGGTGATCTGGCGTGCGTTCCACCGCCGTGAACCAGCGGACCCGGAAGTGGCGTAGGGATGCGTGACTGGTATGCACCTCGACGTACGTTTCGTAATTTTACGTCATCAGGAAGCATGTTACTTTGCCCGTGCATCTGCAAATGAGAAGCAGTCCAGCAAAGATGATGATGATGTTGATGTCCAGCAGTCAGTTGTCAGACTCACAGCAGAGGCATTGCTCACTTTAACCATCATTTTGGCTTTAATGCTGTCATACAGCGGAGGTAACAAACTTCCTGATAGTGTCTTTCTGTTCGGCAAAACGTGTGATGGATCAAGAGCTTTCACAAAACTCCTAAATCCCTTGTCATCTACTATTGAAAAATCTTGTAAATCCACTACCCCCGAAGGAGCTGCTGGTTACATTTTGAGTTTGCACGTTACCTTTTTATAGCATTGTTGTCAGGGTGGGAAAGTCCATAGTAAATGCCAGACAGATGTAAAACCTTCAACAGTCGGGTTTTATTTTTTACTGCAGGGTAACTTGAAGAGGAGAAGAGTAGGGGAAGGTTCTGGCACACTGTACAGAATGCTCCAGATAGTCAATCAGTCTCAACTATTGAGTGGGTGTTGCTCACCCTGATAGTCGCTAGCAGCCGGGATGATGCACAAACTAATGTCCAGACGGTCTCTGCCACAGACCTTTTTTAGAATGAACTTGGATGCGTCCAGGAAACCTCTGCCACAGGATTTCAAAGTCCCGAACCTCCAGCCGAGCGGCAGAAGAGCCTTTAAACTGGCAGACTGCAGGGCTTTCAATGTAGTGGATCCCTCCTTATATAGGTCACCAGGCCTCATCACTTGCCTGACAAAGAGGTCCTGCGTGGCCTCAAAACGTTGCAATCCTTGTGATGTTTTCATTACATTAATACTTTCGGGCGTTTTTGTACGATTCGTGTTGTGTGCTGGCGAATATGTTCAGAAGTCCTCACCTGGGACGCTAGCACTTTGCCAGTCTCCTCTAGGGCAGCTCCTACACACACGCACCTCGCACCAGGAGGGCCACGAGGCGAAAAGCCTCATAAAATGGCTTCTACCCCCTTTAGTACCCCTCCCCAGCATGCACAACAGGGTTTCCACTCCCACTGTACCTCTGCTGAAAAAGGACACCCAATACACCAGTGATGGCAAACCTTGGCACCCCAGATGTTTTGGAACTACATTTCCCATGATGCTCATACATTCTGTAGTATAGTTGAGCATCATGGGAAATGTAGTTCTAAAACATCTGAGGTGCCAAGGTTCGCCATCACTGCAATACACCTGTGTTCCAACATAAGGCTGAGACGGCAACACCACCCGCAGACAACAAGGGAAACTACCAAGCAATACCACAGCCAGAACAGAGTGAGTGAGAAAATGATATAGCGCAGCACATGCAAACTAAATCGCCTCTGGGCCCTCGAACAGACAGAGGAAAATTTGTGTTAATCAAACAGGTCTGGGTAAAAATACTAGGCCCCCTAGATTTGGGGTGGGCGCTATATATAATTTAGTACTCAGACTCTTGTGGATAACTTAGGGGAAGGAAATAGAAGAAAGCTGGAAAGGGACCTGGGATGTGCTGTGGTCGTGAGGTCAGCATGCCTATAAGGGAGCAAAAACAAAAGACAGTAGGATGAGTATGCAAAGGAGGTTTATTGAAACAAAACCATACAGACTAATCGGCCAAATGTATAAATGCCTGAGACATCTTAATGAATGGCTCTGGAATGTACCTGGAGTTGCACGACAACTAACCTTTTGATGTGAAGAGGGACCCCCTGGCACGAAGCAGCAGAAACAGACCATATTCAGAAAGAATGACCTGAGTAAGACTTGGGATCCAACCCCATATTTCCTAAGAAGGTTGCGGCAATGCTTAATGAAAAGTGCAGAGGTAAGAGGGGCCCCATGAAATGGCAAAAGTGGACTATACCTGGGTTTATATGTCAACTGGGTCATGAGTAGATCAAAGACCAAAACCGGGCACTGTCGTGGCAATTTGGGGATGTGCAAAGCACACCGCCATCTTGCCATGTGCTCTTAAGCACATTCCCCATCTTAAATGAAATAATGCCATTTTTAAGCTAAAAGATTTACTCACCATATATTCCCTGCCATTCATCCAGTAACAGACACCATACAAGCCTGTTCTCAAGTTATCATCATTGCCATCAATGTCCCATTCCAGGGCTGAGCATGGCTGCTTTATTTACACAAAACAGGAAGTCATCACCAGTAAGTCGCCTCCCCCCATGGGAGTCGTCATCACCAGATGTCTTCTATACACAGCAAGCACATTTCAAAACATTCCCTCTGACAGGAAGTGCCATTGAATACATGAATAGAATACAATACAATGAATAGAGTACATACAATGAATACAATACAAAGAATAGAAATACATACAATGCTGGCTAAAGTCTTATGGGTGTGTCCGGTCAGGGTGTGCATGTGCCCCCCTGACCCCAGAAGCGCTCACAAGCCCTCATACTATACGCTAATAGAACCCTTAATCTGCGCCATTCCATAGAATAACGCATATAAAGATTATACCCTTATTAAGGCGGAATGGAAGCTATTTACAGACGCACGCTACTAACCCCAAATCCTGCTGATCAGACATGAACCAGATAAGAGCGTACATCTGTCTACAGCCACTAGTGTGCTTGCGAAATGAACGCATCCCCCTCAACGATCATCTGTGCTAAAGGCACAGAGGGGCCCCTCGCTGGCGGACATACGCCCACACCGCAACCATCACACTCCATCCTCAAGACCTTATCTACTACCAGACGAGAGTCAACCAGCCTCAGGACTGCCACAGTCGGCTCTATTTAGAGCGGGTTGCGGAAATGCCGAGCCAATATGACAATACATAATAACTACATCTTCAAATTTCCACCACAGCACCAACCAGTTCTGATCTTGAAGTACCTGATATCAGTACCAGCCCCAGTTTGCTGCGTTTTTACATGCATCCAAGTAATGGGTAATGGTCGAGGTATCTGATTAACTGACTAATGGAAAGCGTGTGGGACTTTGCTCCCAGTATGAGAATTCCCCTGGTCTAAGAATCCCATAAAAGGCTAAATATATAGCTGCCTTGAGCACTAGACTAGGTAGCTACCCAAAAGGAGACCTGGACAAAATTTCTGACATGGCCCGGAAGATATGCCCCTGTGATTGGCAGCTTGTTAGTAGGGCTTAGATGGTTCCTTTTCTGCATTCCCTTGAGGATCGCATTGACGGAATGCGCTGCAAACACTAAAGGCCTACCAGGATGTTGTAGATGAATAAAATGCTGGATACCTGCCAAGTACCCCTTGATAGTATTGTGTGATAGTTTTAAATGAGAATGACAGTAAGCCACAAGAGCCAAAAGGTATTGACTATCAAAACAATCTGGCCTAGGTTACAGAGTCTGAAAATAAGCTATAAGCCTTTCCTCATGTTGACAGACAGCGACCTGTCGATTCAACCCTAATACACCTGCCCAGTGTGTATTTAATCCATCCTCAGGAGCGAGCAATGTGGAGACGGGGTGGTACAGATGTCTGCATCGGAAACCTGCTGAACAAAGACAGATAGTCTAACCGAGATAGAGCGTCTGCTGCTGAATTCTGCACACCACTGATATAACTGCAGTGTATGTGGAAACTAAACTGAAGAGAGAGCCGAATGAGCCTGCGTAGGAAAGACGTGATGTGCAGAGAACCAGATCTACCCTTGTTAATAATCTCAGAGGTTGCCTGATTGTCCGTGAAGAACACCACAGAGTTGTCCATCCATAAATGCCCCCATATCTGCGCTGCAGCCACTATGGGGTAGACCTCAAACAAAGCAATCTGTAAGAACCTGGGAATCACCTGCCACTTGTCCGGCCATGGTACCGCCAGCCAATGTGTGCCAAAAATAGCCGCATCGCCTCCTAGTGGCTGCAGCATCAGTAACAACCTGTAGGGAAGACCCCAACTGCAGGAATGGAAATGCCGTTCCAGTGCTGGAGGAACACATTCCACATGTGTAGGTCAGACAAGGCCACTGAATCTAACTTGACCCTGGAATCAGGAGTCAGGGGCTGATGGTAACAATGGCAACTGGGAAATTAGAGACCTGTAGTGTTGGACAGATTCAGGTAAGCAATACCCCTTGCGGGTAATAAAAGGCACGAAGGAGGCACTCAAAAAGAAATGTATCCCCCAAACATGGAAAGAAAAGAAAATGCTACGATGGTGCAGGTCAAAAAAAGATTGGTTTTAATTAATAAAAAACGTCAAACATTAAAAGTGATTACAGTTCAGAATACAAGCAATATGGGGAGTGGTGTACCAGGCCCGACATGTTTCGTCCAACTAGGACTTCTACTGGGGCATCTGACTTGCCTAGAAACTGAATCGAGCGGCCCAGTTTATCAAAAGAGGTTGAAAGGGCTGGGGTTGGTAATAAACCTGAAGGCGCCCTGGAGGCACCCGGGAAAAGCAGGCGGCCCCATGAGAGGGCAGCAGTGGGTAGTATGTGTAGAAGACTGGCATGTGGCACAAACAGGAGACTTTAACCCGGCAAAATGGTGACAAAAAAAAGCTCTGTATCCATGTTGCTCCAGTCAGTCATCACCTGGTGCTGGGCAAAAATAGCCGCAGCTTTAACAGAGAAAGAATGATGATGGTCATAAATGGCTAATCCATTAATATTTTTGCCCCAACTTCACTACAGCATATAGGTAGAGATCAAGCTCCTCCCTTCTTTTGAGGATTAGCTGAGCAAATAACATCCCTGAAAAAGCTAAAAGCCAGAAGAAAGTCAAGAATGGAGAGTTTACGATTAAGCCTATGTTCCCTGGTCTTTACCCCTACCGAGACATCACCAGAAGCATATGAGTTATTGTCAGCAATGTCATGAGCTGCTACCAAGAGGGAGGCTAAATTGACATCTTTACCATCCAAAATGTCCTTTTTGATATTAGCCGGGATGAAATGGGCTGGAATAACTGATCCAGAACTATAGATTTTACCTGTGGCTAACTGAACGATCAAGGGTAACACAAGGACTGCCAAGGTTCCGGGGACGTTGGGTGCCTCCGGGGCTGGGCATGGGGGGCTTTCCAAGACCTCGACCCCGGCTTGTAACTCCTGAATGGATGTTGCCAATAAACTTAAAAAAGGAGGGGATTAGCGTGAGGGATGCCCTACTGAACGAAGGGTAACAGGAACGGCGCCTGAAACACTGGGGAACAAGTCTAAAAAGTTCCGCCTTGCGTGCTGATGCCGGGTAAGAGATGCCTCTGCGCTGTAGTTAAGCCATCAATCTGGGAATGGTCCAGGACCTCAGGGAGGGTGTGCTGTTGTGTTTGGAACCCCGAAATGGAGAAGGAGGGATGGACGCAAAATCCACGATGTCCGTAGATTGAGACATGACCTAATCGACACAAGGTGATAGCGAGTTAGTCAGTCAGTTTGTGACATTGACAATGTGAGCCAGTGATTAGCTCATTAACTAACCCATGAAAAATTATAACTCTCCCCCTCCCAAAAGTGGCTCAAGTGGGTTAGCGCAAATCCTAGTGTAGAAATGGACTGAAAAACGTGTCAGACCGTGAAATGAAAAGAAGCCGAGTCACGAATACCTGAAAACGTGTCAGGTTAGATATCGGAGTAGTGACATGTTAAAACATATGACCCGTGTGCAACGGCTGAGGGGACATTCCACCGCACAAGTCAATTAAAAACGTTCATCTCAGCCCGTTGAAACCCATAAATGTGATAAGTGACCATAAATTGTGTAACGCCATGAACCTGATGAGTGAAACCAAACCTACCCATGTACGTGATAACAAAACAACCAACAATGATTCCTCAGCATCATTTTGATGGGATCTTCATCTTCTCGTGTAGCTGAATCTGGAGCTTCTTTCCAGCTTTCACTCAGATATTTGAGGACCTTGGTTCTTGACGTCTTTTGGTGTAATCAATTACCAAAAGACCACTATAGACCACCGTGTTATCGCATGCAGTAACCTTTAGCGAATTGATCCCTATGTGATTCATTATGGCACTTGGCTGGTACTCCAGTGTAAGCATCCAGGTTTCTGTAGCTATTGTACCACAGCTGATCGTTCCATTCTTGTAGATCTCAGACATCATCAGCTCCCTTCTCTTGACATAGCTGTAATCTCCACCCTTCCGCAGAGTGTAGTTGGGAGAGGTAGAAACATTGCCCAAATGCCACACAAATTGCCTGGTAACTGTTGCAGGTTCCATTGGGGATACCATGGGTATTTGCATATTGCCAGATCCCTCCATAATCTCCACCCTGGCAAGACCCTGCCTTGTATCAGTCGATCATATACTGTATAGGCAGGAATGCAGATGGTCATTTTCCTTTTGATGTAAATGTGATCTGCATTGGTTCGCCCAGCATGATCTGCAGTACTGAGGGATGTGCTGGTTTTGCGTAGCGCTAACATCGTTGGCGCCATTGACATTATGCCACTCCCAAGTTTTTGGTAGACTATTTAGAGAGAGGTTTTCATGTGGCCTCAGGTCTATCCTCTGCCCAAATGCCCCTCCCCCAACTACAGGCTTGTAAACAGCTCCTACGGAAGGAAGCTAAATGGATTCACCATTTATCAGCCCTCAAACCGCCGGGTTTGAATGATGGGTTCAGTTTCAAGCCGTTTCTTTGAAGTCTTGTCCCTTCCCCGTTCATTTATTATTTTTCTTCTTTTTTCATTTTTTCATTTTATTTTATTTAATTTTCATTCTTTTTGCATTTACCGACAGTTGTACATGTATAATGTTTTTCTACAATTTGTATCCAATGTAAACAGTCAGTGTATTATCTCAACTTAGATTATGCACTGGGCGTTCCAATTGCACCTGCGGACATCCAATCCAAATGTGTGTTAGTAGCTATTTAACAATTTTGATTTTTGGACGTTTAATCCTTATATATGTCCTTACATTTGCTTACTAGTTCAAATAATGTTATTTGTTAACGTCATTTTCAATAATTAAAGACTTTTTCTGTTTTATCTATTACGATTTTGCCACCCTATAGGGGGCCCCCTCTCCGATCCATTTTCAGCTATTTAATTGGCTATACGGGCACCATGAGCGCACCCAAAGTTAGGGACCAATGGTTATAACTTCCCCTCTGGGTGATCCCTTCCAGCTGTCATTTGGCATCTATGTTTACTTTGCCCTTTCCATCTTGGACTGGTTAGGCCTTTTGGCTGTGGTCACCAGCTGCCCTGTTGGCGACCTTCCAGTGTCCAAGATGGCGCCCGTACCATCGACGTCACCCCTTGCTGTCTGTCGACGTGTTGCGTTGTACCGCCGGACACGCCCATTGAGGCAGGATGGCGGTTTCCCGTGCACGCCCACACTGCACGGCCCACCGGCTACCCATTAGCGGGATGCCCGATCACACTGGGCATTCCCGCTTTGTTTAGCCCCCATTCCATCTGTGACGGACCGGGCTCTGAGGCTGGGGTTCCCGACCTTAGGTGTTGGCAAGCTTCCAGCTTTCAAGATGGCGCCCACACCGTCCGCGTCATTTTAAGCCGCTCCTTTGTCGACGTGCATCCTGCGCCGCCGGACACGCCCACTGAGGCTGGCGGCGCTTTGTTGCACACCCACACACGGCTTATTGGCTCTAGGCAGTATGATGTCCACGGACATCTGATCATTGCCCGCCCCCGGCTGCTACGTCAAACGCCGCTGGGGGGTATATAAAAGTTCAGCATTTGCTGCTACAACTGACTTGGCTGTGTGGCCATGGACCTCTCTATCTGCTGCTAAATTCAGCGTTCCTTTTTGGATTCATTTCACATAGGTATGTTAAACATCACTATTCCTCTCAGGGGGCACTGCAAGTTCTGCAGGCTTTCTGTGTATGCTTCGTGTGTATTGTACAAAGCTCCTGATGAAGCCCTGCCCTGGTCGAAACATGTTGGGCATTTCATGTACAAGTGATTCTTGTGGTTCTTTTTGAAGCCACGCCAATCCAACCAGGATATATTCATGGTTGTATTCCATTTTTTAATTATGTACAGTATGTTAAAATCAAATAAATTATGTATTTTTCTACTTGATATATTTTCTCTTTATTTGACACCGTTTAAAGTCCCTGGGTTTGTCACCCTTTTTCCCCCCATTTTTTATTTTATCTGTATATGGGATGTGGTGTCGCGATTGATCCTCTTATAATTCATATTTACTACAGGCTTGTATCAGTGCTTCCCTGGGTTGTAGTAGAGCCCAGTGTTGACCCAGGAGACCAGGGTAAGTAGTAGGAGCAGTATCCGGTTGTACATGGTGCAGGTCAGACCCATGACTGATGTTCCGATCTGAACTATATCTCTACTTCCTAAAAATAAACACGCAATCCTTTTTGGTTAAATGGCCAACCGGCCCCTTTGTTAACAAAACAAATTCTATAAACAATACAAAAAAAAACCTCCATTTAAATATATAACTGTTTTTTTTACTATACCAAATAATCGTAACCGCAACATAACTATCTGCCTGAGGTCCGTGAAGGGATGTATATCCACCACCTCCCCATCCTGGCCCCACTAGCTCAGGGACAAACTGTTGCCCCCTTCATGCCACTGCAGCCCGATGATTGGTAGCCCATTATTTACAGCTAGGGAGGGTACCCATACCAAGATAGGTCCAACCAACCCATCAAACAGGGCAGGTGGGCGGGAAAATTCCCTGTCTAATGTCCTCTCCTTTCGCCTTGCTGCCCAGGAATGAGCTAACCCCTCCCTCTGCCCCGGGGATCCCTTAACTCCTGCTCCTCCTATTCCCAATGACCACAGCACTTCACTCCCATGAACTTCCTGTGACCACATCCTGGTGTTCTCCCCACAGCTTTCCCCAGTCATGTAAGCCACTTAGAGAAAGAGGTTGTGTTTTCTGTCCAGCCTATGTTTTTTTTTTTTTTTAACAAAATCACTGTACCAACATGAGAGATGTTGCTGTGGAGATCTTCCACACTGTGCCTTGAGGGACTCGACCTCCCCCACTAGAACACACTGATCGGCACTCGAAGCGAGAGGTGATGTTGGCATTATGTGGCCAGCCTTCGAAAATATTCTCCCTGCAGACACAGAGGTCGCTACTATGCAAAGCCTTGTCCTCATAACTTTTATTTTTTTATGTTTTTATTGAAAATTTTCACATTACAAGCAAAAAAGCGTCTACATATTTCAGACTTCAGCAGTCCTGGTTCACCATTATGGACATAAAAGAGAAGAACAAGAGCATCAAAAGGGGAAGGGAAGGGAGAAAGGGAAGGGGACAGAGGAAGTATATTTACTCATAAACAAAAATGTGGCATTGTATTTCAAGGTGATACATCACAGTAGATATCAATACTTTCAGAAGTGGAAGCAACATTGGAAACATCTGGGAATGATATAATAATAGCAACAGAGAAATCAACCTAATCGGAATATAAAATCTTGAGTCGTCAAAGAGCTTCAAGGGCGTGGCATTTCTAGGGTGGTAGGACGGCGGGATCCGACAAGTTGGATATTTTAAGTTTACCTAGGGAGTTTGAGAGGTCTTGTTTTAGATACCAGTCCATGAATGTATAGGGTTGCATCACGTCCAGCAGTTCCTTTTGGGTGAATGTGGCCTCCATATACTTACGCCATCTGGCGAAGTGGTGTGTAGTACAACGGAAGTTTAGAACAATAGTATCTAGTCTCTCTCTAGAATGAAGAGCTTATTTTTTTATAGATCGCCTGCCTTGCTTTCTATCAGGACAATGGATCATCAGTATTTGGAAGGAGGCACTCTGCAAGATATCCTCTCATTTCTGCTATTGTAGTAGATGTAGGCAGGCCCGTCGCTACAGGACAGGCAAAACAAACAATTGCTTGGGGCCCCAAGCTGGCCTGGGGCCCCCAACTTCCCTTTCCCAGGCTGTACCGTGGCCAAGCTCCTCTTCCTTCCTCCTAGAGTCCTGTCAGTCCGGGCGGGTACCACGTGGTACAGGAGATTCCGTTTTCTGTTCCCGGCCGGACTGACAAAGTGCACACTGAGTGCTCACTTCCTTTTCAGTCTGGCCGGGAACACAGGAAACTGAATCTCCTGTACCACCTGTTACCTGGCCCGGCCCTAGCACTATCTGATGGGGGACTGGGGACCCATAATAATAGAACACCGGACTGACAGGAGGAAGTGGAGCTCGATCACGCTACAGCGGCAGCCTACAGAGAAGAACGGGAGGTGGAAATAGAAAAACATAGGGCTGGGGGGGGTGGGGGGGGAGATGGGTGTAAACAATTAGTGTAGCGCTAACATAGGCTTTGTGTGTGCTTGGGGGGGGGGCCCAAATCCCTTCAAACGGCCCTGAAAGTAGGGTTGTAGATGGTAACCACATCACCCACCTGCTTATCAAAGTCCATCCAGAAAGAAGTTTGCTGTTCAGACCGAAGAGGAGCTGGGGGTCCACCAGGCCAGCTTGAGGTTGAAACTTGTTGGTAATGGACTTGATTATTTTAGCAGCTGCAGTTACACTTTTGGAGGCTTTGTCTGTTGCATAATGAAATGCTCTTTGTTTAATTCTAAGGTCCAGAAGGGTTGCCTCAGCCAACTGGCAAAAGTGTTCAATTTGGTGAAATCAATTTTGCATTTCTTCTGTAAGGGCATCAATCATTTCCATAACAGGGCAATAATTGGATACAGCACCACGTAATCTCAGGGTGACTGTTTGCAGTTCCCTTGCCATCCAAATAACCTTAGATGCTTTCATATCTGTTACGGTGATAAAGAGAGGACACAAATTACTAAATGCATGCAATCATACCTAGTGTAGGCCTAATGTATACATTATTGATTTTATGACAGAGTAGTTTACCTGCGTGGTTTGAACGTTGACAAAATGATAGTTAAAAATGATGCATCAGTTTAAATGGTTAGATAATATATTAAATGAATACAGTGGAACTTCGGTTTGCGAGTAACGGGTTAACGAGCGGATCGCAATACAACCACTGTATTTAAAAAAAAAATCCCAACTCTGTTTGCGAACGTCTCGCCTAACAAGCATGATTCAGGCCAAAGCAGCGTGCAGTACCTGCGTTTGGCCTGAGGTGGGGGGGGGGGGAGCAGTGGAGATGACCGGCGCTGTTTGGAAATGCCCGGAAAGACACGGAAATACTCCATTCCCAAGCCTTTCCAAGCTTTGCCGAGGTCAGCCGAGCTGTCCTTGGGCCTTTCCGGACGCTTCTGAAACTCTCTTTGATATGCAATACTTTGGATTACGAGCATTTTCCTGGAACGGATTATGTTGGTAATCCGAGGTTCCACTGTACATTCCTGTCTGTGCTGATTTCCATAGTAATCTCTTCAGAGGGCTTCAGTAGGTCACTTGCATTTTTTTATTACATCCAACTCATCAAGTGTCAGGATTGGAAGGCTGGGTTTGCCCAAACAATGGTGGCAATAATAACTTCCTTCAGATCCAAAAATGTTCTAAGCACGTAATATTCCATAATGTTGCTACATCTTGCTTCAGCCTCAGTAGTTCAAGGCCCATTTGACTTTTGGGTTGCTTTTTAGCCTTTCAGTAGTGACAGTGCTTCTGTTGACATATTCAACAATATTTTTCACCGTTGTCACTGTCTCTTGAATGCTTTTTAAACTTTCCCTCACAAGGGTATGAGCAAAGCATGCCATGTGCTTCCATCTAACTTTCCGGATCGCTGCTTTTATGTTGCTGCCATTGTCAGAGATACAGGCAAACAACTCTTGTCTGTGATGCCCCACTCTTCACACATTTGTGTAAGTTCTACCGACAGCAAGTCGCAGTGGGTCAAAGGCACAGAGTTATGGATACTCAGAAAGCAGAGTAGAGCCAAACTGGAGACAGGAGCATAGTCACACGCATAGCTGGGTTCAGTAACAGATGGGCAGGACCAAGGTCAGAGTAAGGACCAGAGTTCAGGAACGATTATCAGTACTACGTGTAGATAAATCCAGTAGCAGGGTCAGGGAAAGCCAAGGTTCAGTAACAGGTGACAGGCAGGTAAACACAGGATACATGTACTGTCGTGTTTCAGAAGTGACCAGAACTGTGTGGACTGCAACATAGGAAAACACAAACAGAAATAGGTGAAAGTAAGTTCATTTAAGGTAAATAAATATAAATGTGAATACACCATCAATACAACAAGTGAACAACCAAAACAGTGACAGTAACCAACCAGCATATGTAGCAAGGGGAGAACCAGAATCTTAGTCAAGCCAGGCCAGGAGATCAGCAGATAGGGAATCAGGAATAAACAGACAGGGACAAGAAGCAAGGAATCAGGCTGCAGGGAAAAGATCAATGAACCGATACAACAGTATCCGGTATCAGGGCACAAGGACAATACCAGGGCAGTGTGTGAGTGCACTTGCTGGGTATTTGTACACATCTCCTGCAATCAGTCTCAGGTGATGCCTAATTGCAGGAAATGTCGGCCCCACACTGTCAGAAACCCCCCGCTGGTGGATGCCAGTACTGCAGGCCAAAGATTACATAATACCACCACCAGGGGAGAGCTCCCCTGGCAGCTTCAGACTGCTATGAGACACCTGCTGGTGGACCACAGTACTGCACACCAAATATCAGGCAGTGTCACCAGCGGAAGGAACCTTTCCTGACAGGTACCAAAACAGCTGAGATTCGTTGGCACTAGACTGGGATCATTGCACCCCTTAAATAGGATGTCTGGCGCCAAGGGAAGACATGGACGTGCTCCTGCGGATGTGCACGCTCCTCTGCGCATTCGCACATGTGCGTGTGCCCGGAGCGCGATGACAGTTCTCTTACAGTGCCTGTAAATGAGAAGCAGTCCAGCAAGGATGATGAAAGCTTACATTTATCATCAATATAATGACAAGTGACTGCCATAAATCTAGTTGATGTCCAGCAGTCAGTTGCCAGACTCACAGCAGAGGCATTGCTCACTTTAACCATCATTTTGGCTTTAATGCTGTCATACAGCGGAGGTAACAAACTTCCTGATAGTGTCTTTCTGTTCGGCAAAACGTGTGATGGATCAAGAGCTTTCAGAAAACTCCTAAATCCCTTGTCATCTACTATTGGGAACAAGTTGTAAATCCAGAGCAATCATTTTAGCCAACTGCTCATCCACTTTGCACTGTCTAATGGGGCCAATCAGTGTTCTCACATACCTCGTAATCTGATTTTGCCTAGACCAGTGTACAAAAGTGCCAATTCCAGATGTGGTATGCCATGTTCTCTCCGATCTGTATCACAGATGAGTAGATGTAAATGACAAATTTTCATAATTCACTACAACATAGGACAAACAACATTTTTTTATAAAGATTATTAATAAGACTTGGAATCCAACCCCAGATTTCCTAAGAAGGTTGCGGCAATGTTTAATGAGAAGTGTAGAGGTGAGAGGGGCCCCATGAAATGGCAAAAGTGGACTATACCTGGGTTTATCTGTCAACTGGGCCATGAGTAGATCCAAGACCGAAACCGGGCACCGACCAGTTCTGATCTTGAAGTACCTGATATCGGTACCATCCCAAGTTTGCTGTGTTTTGCATTCATCCAGGTGTAACAGGTCGGGGTATCTGAATAACTGACTAATGGAAAGCATGTGGGACTTTGCTCCTGTGCAAGAAAATTCCCCTGGTCTAAAAAACCCTTAAAAGGCTAAATTATATTGCTGCTTTGAGCACAAGACTAGGTAGCTGCCCAAAAGGAGACCTGGACAAAAGTTCCATCATGGCCCGGAAGATGTGGTCTGTTATTGTCAGCTAGTTAGTAAGGCTTAGAGGGTTGCTTTTCTGCATACCCTTGAGGATAGCCTTGACAGAATGTGCTGCAAACACTGAAGGCTTACCGGGATGTTGTTAGAGAAATGAAATACTGGATACCTGCCAAGTAACCCTTGATAGTATTGTGTGATAGTTTCAGATGAGAATGACAGTGAGTATAATTTAGTGGTCTGATAATGTTGAGATAGATATATAAATATAGACGTTCACTTTAAGGATTGATAATGCATCCTTGTTTGCTTTTTCACAGATGTTCACAGCTTCTTCGTTTTTGTCCTTGGGAATCAGACACAGGCTGCTAATAAGGCCTGTTCGGAATACACTTTCTACTAAACCAGTTTGAACTGGTCAGAGACTCTTTAAAAAGTTTTTTTTTTTGCCAGTCACGTGATGTAACCACCCAATTTTTCTCTTGCTATAAAGAAGAAATGGACTTTGGACTAAAACTATACGATCACACCTTTATCACGCCTAGAATACACTTGATACACACCTATATCTTATGAATATTCATACGTATAAATTGTATAACCTTTAGTTGTAAGCTCAGAAACACTCACTTTTACTTGCTTATATGTCGAGATCTGTGTTGTATTTCTCCATTGCAATGTTTGTATAATTAAAGCACCTACTTATCTGGATCTACCATCTCATCTGATTGTCTTGATTAAGATCCCCACATCGGATTTAACAACAGTAGGCCAAAAGGTATTGACTATCAAAACAATCCGGCCTAGATTAGAGTCTGAAAAGTCTGAATTTTTTTCCAGGCTGTGCTATAAGCCTTTCCTCATGTTGACAGACAGTGACCTGTGTATTCAACCCTAATGCACCTGCCCCGTGTGTATTTAATCCATCCTCAGGAGCGAGCAATGCAGGGACGGGGTGGCACAGATGTCTGCATCCGGAACCTGCTAAAGACAGAAAATCGAACCGAGATAGAGCGTCTGCTGCTGAATTCTGCACACCACTGATAAAACTGCAGTGTATGTAGAAACTAATCTGGAGAGAGAGCTAAATGAGCCTGCATATGAAAGACGTGATGTGCAGAGAACCAGATCTACCCTTGTTAATAATCTCAGAGGTTGCCTGATTGTCCGTGAAGAACACCACAGTGTTGCCCGTCCATAAATTCCCCCATTCCTGTGCTGCAGCCACTATGGGGTAGACCTCAAACAAAGCAGACATCTGTAAAAACCTGGGAATCACCTGCCACTCATCCGGCCATGGTACTGCCAGCCAATGTCTGCCAAAAATAGCCACATTGCCTCAAGTGGAATGCAGGAATGAACATGGAAATGCCGTTCTGGTGCTGGAGGAACTCATCCCAAATGCGTAGGTCAGACAAAGCCGCTGAATCTAACTTGACCCTAGAATCGGAGTCAGGGGCTGAGCGTAACAATGCAAGCAACCCCCAAAAGGAAGGACCTGCCCTGGGGAATGATCCTCATGGCAAATTTTAACATGCCCAGCAGTGACTGCAAATATTTTACGGAAAAAAGCCTAAGAAACTGAAAACCCATGGATGCGATCCCTGATTCTAGCAAACTTATCTACAGGTAGACTTGTCTGCATGGCCTGAGAATCTAACACGTTACCCAAAAAAATAAGATGGGGCCTTCCATCTTCATACTTGCCAATGGGACATCAAGTGCAGAAAACATAGTCACAATTTTCTGTAGATCGGAGTGCGCACAGCTCGAACTCTCGATTAGGAGGTAATCATCCACATAATCACTCAACAGAGTTCCTTTTATATGTGAGGATCCAACTGAGCACTTCAGCAAAAACATTAAAAAGCCAGGGGCTGCTCTTGGACCCAAAAGTGAGTTTGGTGGTGGAATAATATACCCCCTCCACTTAATTCCATGCCACTGCCAGAGAGAAGGCAGAATAGGAAGAAGCTTGAAAGCATCCAAAATATCAGCTTTGGACAACCAAGCATTCCTACCCATGCTGATGTTGCACTGGATAGCTTGGTCCACAGACGCATATTTGAGCGAGAATTCCAACCAAAGGAATTTAGGAATTCCGACTAGGCACATGGGAACAATGAGGAGCTGACAAATCGTTAATCAAACAAAATGTATTTAAAAATTTCCCTTTGACCAAGCCAAGGAGGTTGACCCTCAGACTATGAAAAGGTGGTGTGGAGAAAGGCCCAATGACTAAGATCTTGTCCAGCTTTGACTGGGGCAGCAAATCCACCGCCTCCATGTCTGTGCCTGAGGATAACACTTTTTTACACTCAAAAGAGCCCTGAGGTAATGTGATGAAACCTGTATGGAAACCCTGAGTGAACCCCTCCACCAAAAATTGACAAAACGTGGGGGAAGGATGGGAAGCCAGACAAGACTGTAAGAAAGAGACATTGACGTGGCTTAGTCATGAGGATTTCACCTGTTTTTAGTGAACAGGCAGATTTGGGATGCACCCTATAGCAGCTGGCACAAAAATGCAGGAGGCGACACTGGCTGTAACTGCATTAACCATGTATAAAATTATTGCATATTTGTGACTTGGACATAACGTGTAGCACCTAATAGTGAGGTATGTATATTTCACTAAATGGAAAATACCCAACCGGGTAAAACAATAATATAAACAAAATATATAATAATATTTCCACATGTGAAACAAAAACAATGGAAGTGGAAATGTCCATCACAATGAGATAATGAATATCACGGTGAAGATACCATACAGCCGTGTATGTAGACCATCTCATGGAAAATTCCTTTCAAGTATGGTATGACTAAACACGTTTGGACCCGACTGTCAGCGACAACTGGTCAATGGCACGTGAACCAAGCTGTGTGAAGAATCCCGATGGTGTTGGCCACAAACCTAGCGCGTGGATATTTTTATTTGTAAAAACAGACAAAATACATAATAACGTACAGTAAATACAACAATTACCGACATGTTCAGGTCAAATACTTAGCAGTTAAAAAAAAGGCATCATTAGGAGAATATAAAAGTCTAAATGTCACAATAAGACTCCTTCCCATAGATCTGAATTCCTCCAACATTTCCTAATCTCCACTTAATCCATCGTAACTCAGATAACACTAAACCTGCAATTTTACTGGAGATAAACTGTTCATTGTGCATGGCTACTCTAGTCCTTGCATGCCATTGGTAGTACTTGACTACGGTAATGATGATGTACATTGTCCCTCTGTCTATATTGTGTATTGTTGGGGGAACACTATAAAGCCTGTCTGAGCAACTTAGGTTTTCCAACCTTTTGGATCTCAACTCCGGCAGCTACTCCCTTCCAGACTTCACGGCTTCCCCAACAATCCACCAAGAAATGCTCCATGGACTTCTCCTGATTACAGCCCAAAGGTCATGTCCTTCCATGTTCCCCCTAACATACATTCTCCCATGGAGAGACAGCCAGGCAATGTCAAAAAACTTTAGAACATAGCCCATGGACCCGGCAGTCCACGGCTGCCAACGCGCAAGCAAACAAGCAGCCCGGGAGATCCACAATGCTTTCAAGTAGTGTTGGACAGATTCGGGTAAGCAATACCCCTTACGGGTAATAAATGGCACGAAGGAGGCACTCTCAAAAAAATGTTATCCACCGAACACGGAAATAAAATAAAATGCTCTGATGGTGCAGGTCAAAAAAAGATTGGTTTTAATTAATAAAAACCAACAAACATGAAAAAAAAGCAATATGGAGAGTGGTGTACCAGGCCCGACATCTTTCATCCAACTAGGACTTCTACTGGGGCATCTGATTTGCCTTGAAACTGTATCGGGTGGCCCAGTTTATCAAGAGGTTAAAAGGGCTGGTGTTGGTAATAAACTTGAAGGCGCCCTGGAGGCACCCGGAACAGCAGGCGGTCCCATAAGAGGGCACCGGTGGGTAGTATGTGTAGAAGACTGGCATGTGGCACAAACCGGAGACTTTAACCCAGCAAAATGGTGACAAAAAAAGCTTTGTATCCAGGTTGCTCCAGTCAATCATCACCTGGCGCTGGGCAAAAATAGCTGCAGCTATGGCAGAGAAAAAATTATGGTAGTCATACAAGGCTAATCCACCATGTTTTTGCCCCACTTGGACTACAGCATATAGGTAGAGATCAAGCTCCTCCCTCCTTTGAGGATTAACTGAGCAAATAACATCCCTAAAAATGCTAAAAGCCAGAAAAACTCAGGAATGGAGAGTTTGCGACTAAGCCTTTGGTGCCTGGTCTTGACCACCACGAGACATCACCACAAGTGTATGACTTATTGTCAGAAATGTCATGAGCCGCTATCAAAAGGGAGGCTAAATTAACATCTTTACCATCCAACGTGTCCTTTCTTGATATTAGCCGGGATGAAATGGGCTGGAGTAACTGATGGTGAACTAGTGGTTTTACCTGTGGCTAATTGATCGATCAAGGCTAACACGGAGACTGCCAACCTGCCGGGGATGGCAGGTGCCTCCAGGGCCGGGCATGGAGGGCTTTACAAGACCTCAACCCCGGCTTGTAACTCCTGAATGGACGTTGCCAATAATCTTAGAAAGGAGTGGATTAGCTTGAGAGATGCCCTACTGAACGAGGGGTAACTTGCTCAGCAATGGCGCCTGAAGCACTGGGGAACAAAGAGTCTAAAAAGTTCCGCCTTGCGTGCTGATGCCGGGTAAGAGATACCTATACGCTGTAGTTAAGCCATCAATCTGGGAATGGTCCAGGATGAGTGTGCTGCTGTGTTCAGAACCCCTAAACGGAGAAGGAGGGATGGACGCACAATCCACAATGTCTGCCGCCTGGGACATGAATGAATGAATGAATGATAACTTATATAGCGCGGCACTTGCGAACTAAATCGCCTCTGGGCGCTTGTTGTTCCTGTCTCCTTTGATATCAAAAGAGATGTGTCTTGATCTTTCTCCTGAATGCTGAGTGGTTCTCCTCCAACCGAATGCTGGTTGGTAAAGCGTTCCATAGTCTGGGACCTTGGATCGCAAATCTTCTTTCTCCTTTAGACTTGTAGTTGGCTTTCGGTATCTGGAGCATGTTTTGATTGGTGGATCGCAAAACGCGATTGGGATTGTGGGCTTTTATTTTTTCGCATTGATAATGGGGAGCATTCCCATGAATACATCTATGCGTAAGACAGAGAGCTTTAAAAGCAATTCTGTCTTTGACTGGCAGCCAGTGAAGGGCTCTCAGTGAAGGCGAGATTGATTCCCAGGGTTTTTTCCCAGTCACAAGTCTGGCGGCCGTATTCTAAACGACTTGCAGACGAGCGATTTGGTACTTGGGGAGTCCGAGGTAAAGGGCATTAGCATAGTCCAGTCTGGAGTTAACAATTGCTCCCACCACGTCCGCTAAGTCTTCTTTGGGGATGAAAGGGGTAAGTCTGCGTAATAGGCGCAGCAGATGGTGGGATCCGCTGACTACTGCCCCTATTTGTGCGTCCATTGTCATGTAGGAGTCAAAAATATCCCGAGACTTTTGACTTTGGCGCTAGGGGTGATGATTTTGCCCAGAATGGGCGGGGGTGTCCATGTTGTTGCAGGTTGAATCCTACGCTTGGCGTGAAACAGGAGAAGTTCTGTTTTCGCTCCATTGAGTTTAAGATAACTCTTTGTCATCCAGTCCTCTATCAAAGAGAGGCATGTCTCTAAATTGAGGAGGTGATCCTTTTTGTTGCAGATGCAGAAATAAAGTTGCGTGTCGTCTGCATATGAGTGGTAAAGCAGTTTTTGGCTGCTAATAATCTCAAAAAGAGGACGAAGATAGATGTTAAACAGCACCGGTGACAGAGGGGATCCTTGAGGGACTCTGCACGACACTGTGCGTTTCTCAGATGTAAAAGGTCCTAACTTCACTGTTTGCGATCGGTTTTCCAGAAAAGAGGAGAACCAAGATAAATCGCCTTCTGCGACTCTGGCTACTTCAGCTAGCCGTGTCAACAAAAGTTTTGTGGTCTACAGTGTCGAAAGCTGCGCTTAGGTCCAACAGAACTAGAAGACAAGATTCTCCTTCATCTGCGGCCTCGAGAGCATCGTCCCATATTTTGAGCAGCGCGGTCTCCGTCCCGTGTCCGGGATGGAAACCCGATTGAAATGGGTCAAGTAGGTTGTGGGTATCTAGATGCTGTTGCAGCTGTTGTACCACTACTTTTTCCATTACCTTTGAGAGTACATTGAGGCCTGTTATGGGACGGCGGTGGAGTGGGTCCTTGGGGTCAAGGGAGGGTTTCTTCAGGATGGGTTGGATTATGCCTTCTTTCAACTGTGAGGGCACTAATTGACACAAGGTGATAGCAGGTTAGTCAGTCAGTTTGTGATATTGACAAGGTGAGCGAGTGATTAACTCATTAACTAACCCCATGAAAAATACCCCCCCCCTCCCTTTAGAAAAAAGTGGCACAAGTGGGTTAGCGCAAAGCATAGTGTAGAAATGGACTGAAAAACGTGTCCGACAGTGAAATGAAAAGAAGCCGAGTCACCATCACTGGATCCCCTATTAGCACCGAGGTTTGCCCTTTCCATTTCGTGCATGAGCGAATCCTCAAAACAATATCCGTCCCGTCGCCTCACAAAATTGTGTAGAACGCATGCTGCTTTCACGGCAGTAATTGAATTTTCAATATTTAAGGCTATCGGTGTATGTAAGACACGCCATTTATTGGCTAGGATTCCAAAAGAACATTCAACCACCATTCTTGCCCTTGTCAAACGATAATTGAAAACCTTTTTTACAGTTGTCAGGTTCCTACTAGAGTAAGGCCTCATCATGTGTTCCCCCAAAGCAAAGGCCTCATCCCCAACAAAGACATAGGGTAGCGGTGGCTCAGTTGTGCCAGGAAGAGGACACTTTTCCGGAACATCAAGTCTATTGTTCCGTAGCCTTTGACCTAATGCTGAATTACCATAAATCCTGGAATCACAGAGAGCGGGTAGTGCAGCTGGGGTTAATGAGCAACAAGCTCAAGAATCAGGAATCAGGTTAAAGGGACATTTAATCTGAGAGTACAGGGATGGGGGGATTTTCTAGTGACAAAAGGCTCAAATACAAGGTATAATGGTTCAATATTATACAAAATAGATGTATTATAGAATTGACTCAAATGGAAATAAAGGTGTGAACCAAAGAGAAGGAATTACTGAGTTTTCCCTGAAGTAAAGCCTTTTAGGAAAGGAGCAAAAGATAGAGTATCATTCACTATCAAAATGCAGAATTGTGTTGCCAGCTGTGGCTTTACGAAAGAGAGTACTGTATAGACTCTTATCTGAATCAATAAACAGCTGTACATCAAGGAAAGTTATAGTGTTTTTATCATAGATCATGGTAAAGGTCAAATTGCGATCATGAAGGTTTAATGCATCAAAAAATGCCAAAAGTTCTATTTCTTTTTTTTTTGTGTGTATTTTGTGCGTGTACTCGAAAGAGGAGCTGGGAGCAGGCAGGCCTCCCCCAGAGGCAATCTGCCATCCTTCTCCATGCCCCCGGGTGGCAATGGCAGGTGTGAGGGGGTCCTCCCACACAGCCCGCCCTACCTGCTCCGCTTTGAAGCCCAACGGGGCAGAGGGCCTCCCCTATGAAGGAGTGAGGGATCTAGCCTGCTCAGCCAGCCCTGTTAGTCCTTTGCCTCTCTTTTTTTAGAGACTGCGTGGCCAAAGTGCATGCATGTTAACCCAATTTCAAGTGCGTGTAAGTGTGGTGGTTTTTGGGGGGGGGAGACCGGGATCCGAACCCTTAGCTGCAGAGGTAATTGGCTTGTCAGCGCAGTGCCAATCGCATTGAGCCACCGCAGCTCCCCCAAAAGTTCTGTTTCTGGACCATCCCAGACGACGAAGGTGTCGTCTATATACTGACGCCACATCTTGATGTGGCAAAGGTATTCGACGAGATTACTTTTTTGCGCTTAGCAAACGCCCGCCTGAAGGCAGAGGGCAAATGACTGAATAAGGGCTAGCATACGCTTGCCAAGATGCAGAGGGCAAAGGACTTCTTTGCCTTCAGACGGGCGTATGCTAGCCCTTTTTGGGCCTTGCCCTCTGCCTTCAGGCAATCATATGCTAAGGACTCAAAGGATAGCATACGCTTGCCTGAAGGCACAGTCAAATGGACTTGTTGAACCAAATCGTTGAAAAATGGACATATAAAAAGTTTTTTTTTTTTTTTAAATGCTTTATTTAAAAAAAACACAAGAAAGTTAAACTGTATACATCTTTATTCCATTTTTTTCTGTATCAAATTAATCTGTATCCATCTGTATTCAATTTTTTCTTTTTTTTTTTTTACACAATCATTCTGCCATGACACCTCTCCATCAGGGGATTCAAAAAATGCAGCAAACTGGTTGCGAATGGTCATGACACGTGACGTTGACCGTAAGTCCATAAATTGCACCCTCTGAGACTGGTTACTGGGCTCCGGATCAACGTTGCTGCTGTCATTGTCCCTTAGGAAATTATGAAGAACACAGCATGGCAGAACAACTTTAATGGCGTTCTCTACGTCAAGTTGCATGCTTGTTTGCAAAACGCGCCATTTGGCTGAGCAGACCCCAAATGCACATTCGACAACACGGCGTGCACGGCTGTGCCTGTAATTTATAGATTTTTTTGTTGACGGTTGAGACCACAGCCGCTATATGGCCCTAATAAAGTTTTCTGCCAATCCAAAGGCCTTGTCTGCCACCATTACTGAAGGTAGGCTGGGTTCCTCAGTGCAGTGGCCTGCTTTCTGGAATGTTGAGCTGGCCCGCATTTACACGACGGCCAAAGACCATCTCGCGGAAGATACGGGTGTCACCTTGGCTTCCATAAGCTCCCACATCCACAAAAAGAAATTAAAGATGTGCATCGGATAATGCGAGTAGGACCACCGAAAAAATCTTTCTTATAATTAAAATATGATGATCCAGAATGGGGACGCTTTTTCACCCTGATGTGTTTCCCATCAAGGGCACCAATGCAATTTGGAAACTGCGTTTTCTCCCAAAAAGTCTCTACGACAGATTCCCAGATCTTCTCTGTGGCCTCTGGCATTAAAAGGTCATGCAACTCCTCCCATATTGCCACACATGTTTTTTACATATTGAAAAAAAAAGAATAAAAATAAGTCCTAAATCTAACCTAACCCTAACCCCTATCCCAGAACCCTAATCCCTAACCCCTATCCCAGAACCCTAATCCCTAACCCCTATCCCAGAACCCTAATCCCTACCCCTATCCCCTAACCCCTATTGCAGAACCCTAACCCCTCACCCTATCCCCTAACCCTTTCCACTAATCCTATTCCCTAACCTTATCACCTAACCCTAACCCATATGTGTTTTGCCCTTACCTGAGTGTCACTAAGAGCCGTTCCTCTGGTGAAACAGAGTTTCGCATTGCAGTGTCCATCCTGGTCAGCCTTGGTCTGAGCCTCTCCAACAGGTCGTCGAAGCGTGGCACTGACATCCTTGTAAACTTCCTGAATTTGGTTGGATATATACGCAATTGTGAATACAAATTGCAAAAGTAGCCCGTTGACACCCGATTGGATACCATAGGATGCACCCAATATTGATGCTGTCTCCTGCTTCTCTCCTCCTCCTGTCTCCTTCTCCATTGCCTCCGCAAGGCAATCAGAATGATCGCCTAATCAATTTTCAGGATGACGGGATCCATATTTCTCCGCAAATTTCACAAAATGCCGAAAAGCTCAAATATACTTAATCAACTCAGATATGCTCTCTCCTCTCTCCTCTCTCTCTCTCTCCTAACAAAATGGTGGCACCAACACATGCTCTGTTATGTTTTCTGATGCATTGTGGGAAATTTGGGAGTATATATAGCCTAGAGTGTTTTTCTTTAAAAAAATGCTGCCTAACGCTAGCTTTAAAAAACGCGCACAAACACTAAAGCAAAACACGGTAAAAATCGAATTTTTAACACAGATTTTTCCAGGAATCCTACCTAGCTTTGCAGCTCGTCTTTAAATAAGTCCATGGAAATGAGCCCTATAAAAGAGGAATCTCCCTGGGTCTGTCAATCTGTCAGTTAATACGAACCGTGTCCCTTTAGTTATTCCTATCGCCACCCCTCTAGCTCGTTTAGAAATAGTGTCACCGTAATACCATGTAGGGTAGTCTGGGGAATATAACTTGATGTTAGATTCTGTTGTGAGATGGGTTTCCTGTAGGAAGGCTATATCTGTCCTATATTTTTTCAGTTCCTTTAGAATCTTTTTTTTCTTAGCAGGACTGTTAAGGACAAACATTTAATTACTGGCATCTTATCTTATCTTTGCACTTTTGCCTCGCCTCCATCCCTGGGTCTGACATCTTTTTTCTCCCTTAGGTTTACCCTCTCTTCTGACTATTTTGATGAGATAGAACCTCAACCCCCCTCCCTTCCTCTCTCCTCTCCTCGGATCTGAATGTCTAATCTGTTGCAAAATTCTTTAAGGTCTTTGGGGAATCTCAGCGTTGCAGACCTCCCTTCTTTTGTCCTGATTAAGCATGCAGGAAATCCCCAATTATACTTGATTTTCTGGGCTATCAACTGATTTAAGAGTGGTTTTAGTAGCCAAGTCTCTGGGGCCAAGTCGGTGAATATCTGAAGTTCAGATCCTCCAAACACTAACGGGGGTTGTCCCCTCAATTTCTTCCATATTACTTACTTATCTTCATATAGCCGAAACCTCACTATGACGTCTCTTGTTCGATCTGCATCAGTTCTTTTAGGATTCCCTACTCGGTGGACTCTTTCGATCCTGATTGGGTCTTCTAGTGCTCTTTCCAATAGTGGATTTAATATTTTCTGTATTGTTTTCCTGAGCTCTTCTCCTTTCTCCTCCTGGTATTGATCTTATTCTCAAGTTTTTGTCTCCGATATCTGTTTTCCTGATCCTCCTGTTTGTAGAGAATATGCCTTTGTTGTAGTTGTATCTGTTCAATTTGATTCCTTAAGGCAGTGCTCCCCAACCTTTTTATCGCCCCGGACCGGTAAACGTTTGATAATTTTTCCGTGGCACGCTTGTTTTGATTTTTTTTTTATATAATCTTTATTTATAGAAGACAAGGCAGTACATCTCAAAAGAGAGAATATATATAAACATATAAAAAAAGTACAAAGAGCAAGAGAAAACAAAAAGATTAACCACTTGCTTACTGGGCACTTACACCCCCCTCCTGCCCAGGTAAAATTTCAGCTTCCGGCACTGCGTTGCTTTAACTGACAATTGCGCGGTCGTGCGACGTGGCTTCCAAACCAAATTTACGTCCTTTTTTCCCCACAAGTAGAGCTTTATTTTGGTGGTATTTGATCGCCTGTGCGATTTTTATTTTTTGCACTATAAACAAAAAAGAGCGACAATTTTGAAGAAAAATACAATATTTTTTACTTGTTGCTATAATAAATATCCCAATTAAAAAAAAAAAACACATTTTTTTTTCTCAGTTTAGGGCGATACGTATTCTTCTACATATTTTTGGTAAAAAAAAAAAAAAAAAAAATCGCAATAAGCGACTGGTTTGCGCAAAAGTTATAGCGCTTACAAAATAGGGGAGAGAATTATTATTTTTTATTATTTTTTTTTTACTAGAAATGGCGGCGATCTGCGATTTTTATTGGTACTGCGACGTTATGGCGGACACATCGGACACTTTTGACACATTTTTGGCGCCATTCACATTTATTCTGCGATCAGTGCTATAAATATGCACTAATTACTGTATAAATGTGACTGGCATTGAAGGGGTTAACACTAGGGGGTGAGGAAGGGGTTAAATGTGTATGCTAGGTGTGTTCTAACTGTGGGAGGAGGGGGGGGGTGACTGGGGGGGTGACCGATCTGTGTCCCTATGTAGGAAGGAACACAGATCGGGCTCCTCCCTTCCAGAGACAGGACATTGTCTCTGTGTGAGCCGGCAATGAGAGATGATCTATGAGAGATCATCTCTCATTCGCCCACAGATCGCATCACAAACGGCCGCTCTGATTGGCCGTTTGCCGCGATCTGTGATTGGCCGTGTCCAAGGGACACGGACAACACAGGGCTTCCCCGCAGCGCGCTGTACAGCGCGCGCTGGGAAAGCCAGAATGACATGCCGTCAAATGACGGCATGTTGGCTATTCAGGCCCGCGCTGTTGCCGTCATCCGACGGTAGCGCGGGCCTCAAGTGGTTAAAGTAAACATACATAACAGATAATAAGGACTAAACAATAGTTCTAACTCAATATGTAAGAGGTTAAGTCCTCAGGTGGCAAGTCATCACTCAAGGTTCCTCCACGCCACACGTGGGGAAATCCATGACCGCCTGGTGGCAGGATTGAAAAAAAAAAGGAGGCGCCCCCCAGAGGAGAGTCTCCATTCTCAGGCCATGCCAACCAGCCTTCTGGGTAACGAGTGGGTTAACACGTAACTGTTAAAAGAGAAGGTGGTCCGAACAGGCAAGCGCGAGGGGAAGGGGGCTCCAAGGGGCCTCCATCATACTTCGGCCTCGCACCACACCCCCAACCGGAACCCTCCATGGCCAGGCGTCTGAGCCGTGGTTGCACACAAGTGCCGATCCCCGAGAAAAAAAAAATGGGTGGGTGAGGGCATCCCACAGCAACAGACTGCATGAACCCAACGGGCCAGCCAGACCGTCCATATCACAAACACCAACCGGCGGTACCGTAGAGTAATTATCCTGGGACTAGTAGCTAAAATTCCTGAAACAAGGACATAGAAAAATAGTAAAAATAAGAGAATAGAGAAAGAAAGAGAAGAAAAGAAGCTGGAACATACCTGGAATCAAACGACCAACTCCGTCTCCCTGTAACACCGCGCCAACACCATCATATACAGTAAGTTACTAAAAGTGAAAACGCTTGTTTTGATTAAATTTTTTTTATTTAATTGTATTTCAAAATAAAATACAGCTACACCAAAAAATGAATATGAAGTGATTTATTTTATTTAACTCACTAGAATGCCAAATCAATGAGAGCCCTGAGCTTGTTTCTTTGCAACGAGACGGTTCCATCTGGGGGTAATAGGAGACAATGACACCCGAAGTGTGTTGCTTATGTCCAGTTTATTCCATTGTTTTGTTTTGGTTGCTGTCACTGCAGAAAACCCTGCTTCACACAGATAGGTTGTCGGAAATGGCAATAGGAACTTAAGTGCTGTGGTGACAACCTCAGGGTATTCCGACATGACTTTATTCCAGAACACCGGCAGAGTTGTTGTCTCGAACGTAGTTTTAAGGCCACCATCATTTGCAATCTCCAGCAGTTGTTGTTCTTTTTGCAAAGACATGCTAGATTCGCCTGATTTGTTGGCAAATGGGTCGCGGATCCATTCCTTACCAGTTCGTGGGTCTTTTGTGGTTGGGAAGTAGCACTCAAACTCTTTTAAAAGCAAAAACAGGTGATCGTGCACCAACTGGCAGAATGAATGTTCAAGCTCAGTCTCGCCTAAAATCCTCGCTAATGTCTGAAACATGTCCAACATGCCTCTGTTTACGCGCCATCCCCACAACTCCAGTTTGGCTTTAAATGCAGCTACTTTGTCTGACAACTTG
Source organism: Rana kukunoris (assembly GCA_029574335.1). Classification (NCBI taxonomy): domain Eukaryota; kingdom Metazoa; phylum Chordata; class Amphibia; order Anura; family Ranidae; genus Rana; species Rana kukunoris. Next base: position 734,470,539 of record CM056049.1, read on the forward strand.
AAAACAGTTGTCATTTTCCTCTGAAGGCCCAGATTGAGTTCATTGAGCAGGCTGAATATGTCACACAGGTAAGCCAGTTTTACGACCCATACCTTGGCACTGAAATGTGCTGCCAGCGGTGACTTCTTTTCTGAGAGAAATATTTGCAATGGCTCTCATAATTCAAATACTCTGGTTAGCAATTTTTCCTCTGGATAACCATCTTATTTCTGTGTATAAGAGAAGGATGTACTCTGCGTCCATCTCCTCACAAAGCTGCTCAAACAGGCGCGAGTTAAGTGCGTGTGCTTTGATGTGGTTAATAACTTTAACGACATCCATTAATACGCTGTTAAATTCCGGTGAATTTTTTCGGCTTGCCAGCATTTCCCTGTGAATGATACAATGCGTAGATTCACTCTCAGGTGCAACCTCCTTTATCCGAGCAGTTAAACCAGGCGGTCGTCCGGTCATGGCAGCAGCTCCGTCACAGCATATGCTGACACAAAAGGACCATTTCAGTTTTCCTGATATATAACCATCCAGTGACTCGAACAGTTCTGCTCCTGTGGTGTTGGTTGGCAAAGATAGTGCACATAACAAGTCCTCATGCACATCCTCCTGATATAGATATCGCACATAAACAAGTAGTAGTGCCTTGTTGTCGATATCTGTAGATTTGTCAAACTGGAGTGCATACCACGGTGATGCATTAATCCTCTCCAACAATTGTACGTCAATGTCTTTGGCTATTTCCTCAATGCGCCTAGTCACACTGCTAGCTGTCAAAAGCACATGTGCTACCTTTTCCACAACAGCCTCTCCTAGAAGTTTGCGGCAAATGTCTTTCTTTAGTAGGGATGAAAATACCCGCGTTTGGTTCGCACCAGAACCATCAAACAGACCGACCGTGCGCGCAAACATTTAGAACCCCATTGAAGTCTATGGGACTCGAACGTTCAAATTCAAAAACGATCATTTTTAAAGACCAATATTCAAGTTATTGTTGGAAAACGTCTTTCAGAACCCGGGTCTTGCCCCAGGGAACATGTATCAATGGAAAAAAGTTTTAAAAACTGTATTTTTTTTCTGGAGTAGCGATTTTAATGATGCTTAAAGTGGAAAAAAAACAGAAAAATTCCTTTAACCTCCCTGGCGGTATTCCCGAGCGTGACTCGGGGTTAACATTCAGTGCCAGAAGCGGTAACCCCGAGTCACGCTCGGGGTGCATTTTTTTTTCCCCCAAAAATTCCTGGCGATCCGGCGGGGGTTTCCCGCTGGATCGCCGGTCAGACTAGCCTCCCTGGCGGTCTTCACGTGTGTGGCACGGGGTGAGATTTTTAAGCTAATATCGGTAACCCCGTGCCACACACGCGCTTACCTCGCTGGATGCAGAAAAAGTTTACTTACCTTTTCTCTGCGATCCAGCGATGAATCCCCGCAGTACACGGCGGGCGGATGTCCGCCTGATGCTGTGTGTTCCGCCGATTCCCTTCCCTGCGAGCGTCGCGACGTAGGGGGGGGAACGGCGCCAAATTTAAAAAAGTAAACAAACACTATACATACAGTACACTGTAATCTTATAGATTACAGTACTGTATGTAAAAAATACACACCCCCCATGTCCCTAGTGGTCTGCCCTGTACACTACATGTCATTTTGTATAATAAAAACTTTTCTTTCTCCCTGCAAACTGTAGATTGCCCATAGCAACCAAAAGTGTCCCTTTATGGCAAAAATTGTTTTAGAGCAGCTAAAAAACAGCGATAATAAATCAGAATCACTTGCAGAATTTAGCGATAGCGATTTATGGGGAAATTCGTCATAAAAAAAAAAAAAAAAATGACAGCAAAAATTCTGCAACTGAGCAAATTTCAGTGATTTTGATTTGATTACATTATTGAATAATTTTTACTATAATTATATTATCATTTGTGATCATTTTTTATAATTATTTATTATATTATAATTTTTAATTAAAAAAAAAAAAAAAAATCATACCCGGGATGCCTATTAGACTCTTGTTTGAATAGATTTAAGTGAGTTATTCCTAAGAATTACAAGCCTACAGTATAAAACGCCAAATTCCCTTGCAAATAATGGTACCGCTTTTAGCACCTAAAATCTTAAAGAATCATACCGCCAGGGAGGTTAAATATTGCTGGGTGTCTATAGTGTCTATAGTAGTGGCACATGTTTAGAAATGTCCCTGCACAACATGAGATTACTCTCAGAAAAAAGTAATTTAATACTGCTTGCGGCTTTAATGTAATGTTTGGCCCCTGCAATATGGATACACATCATTGAAAAAAAATAGCATGAGTTTCCCCGCCACCACTCCCCCCAGGTCATTACAAGACTCAGTGCCGATCCTGACCTCCCTGGGGCCCTAAGCAAAATGACATGGCACATTAAAAATGAGAAGCGGGGGGCGCTGACGACAGTGACATGCGACATGTGACAGCTAATGCGTTTAGGTGCTATCAAACGGCAAACGTGCAGTTACACCAACTGCGTTTAGGTGCTATTAAACAGCAAACGTGCACTTACAGCAAATGCGTTTAGTTGCAAATAAACAGGACAAGTGCAGTAACACCGAGTATGTTTAGGTGTAAACTAAACAGCACACAGGCAATACAACACGTTAGTCATGGCAGCTATGCACAATCTCCTGCCTGACAAATAGGAATAGCAGATCTAGGTAAGCTATACAGTGTATAAATATATGTACAACTCCTAGAGATGTGTATATATATTCTCTACACACTGTAATTGAAGCTAAACTGACTAGCCCGCCTTCTCTATCTAGCTATCTAAAAAGACTACAGTATCTCTCTATCTCTCTAATATACACAATGCAAGCGCACACAGAAACCACTGTGATTTAGATTGTCCTCAGTACAAGTCTTGTAAGCTATAAAAAGCTTTGGAGTGAGTCACAGTTCTTTGGTAAAAGGCAGCCTTATGTGGGAAGCCAAAGCAATGCTCCAAGGACATGCAAATAAAAAACAAAAAGACAGGCACCACTAAATAAACTGCTGGACTTTAATGCAAAATAACATAAAAGCACTCACATAATAGTTGAAGTACACAGGCATGAAGTAGAGGTCTTTATGAATCGTCCGAACCAGCCGAGGGTTGATTGGGTCCCAGGGAACTCTTCATACTGATGTCTGCTGTGCAGGGAAACAAACAGCGCTGAGCTCCGGGGGCGTGCGGGTGTTGTGTGCGAGCGTGTCAGCAATGGAAGCTGGAGCGCACGCTGGAACGAACGCTGGGACACTACGGCTTGGAAGGGGGGAATGACGTCATCACGTAGAGCCTCGATGGAACGTACGAACAGACAATGTTTGAGTCGAACATACGTTCGTATCGAACGCACAGCTCATCCCTAGTCTTTAGTGGAGACCAAGATCAATTCTTCACCGATAGTAAATGGCTTTTTAGCCTTAGCAATGCGGTTAGCCACCAAATATGATGCTCTCAGTGCATTCTCCTTTATTGATGTGGTGGCCCTCATAAATTTCTTCTGTGCTTCGTGTTCCTGTTTTTTTCTTTCAAAATACTCCAGGGGCTTGTCTTTTATGCCAGGGTGCTTGGCGGTCAAGTGGCGAAGCAGTTTTCAAGGTTTCATTGCCTCATTAGAGAGCTTCTCTCCGCAAACTATGCAGAGCGGTTTTGGTGCGTGGGAATCACCTGTCCCGATTAAATCCATATTTCAAATCGGACTCATGGTATTGTCTGTCAAAAGTTGCATGTTTCTTTGATGTTGAAGGCTCGTCTTCTGTCTGTTCACTGGGCCTTTTTTTTCTTCCCAAGGAAACTTTCTAACGATGTCTGTTTCATACTAATTTTTGCTAATTTGTGGGTTAAAGCAGACCCAATAACACGTCAGTACACACATGAGTACCGGTGAAGAGATGGAAGAGCTAGAAGAGTGATACCTTCTCTTTCTCTTCACTCCACTCCGCTCAGCTCCAGACGTAACCTAATCCGAATGTAAATCCAAAAACTATCAGCGCAAAAATGTGATCAGTGTTATAAATATATGACCAGTGTATCAAAAAAATATATAAATATTAATATAAAGTGAAAAAATCAGATAAAATGCACAAATTCGGCAGCATACACTTAACTGTGCTCACACCTCACAATCGGAAACTATAAAAACATAAAATAGTGTTGCGCCAGATAAAATAACTGTGAAATATTTATAAATCACAAAAGATGACTGTGCCCCCTTTCAATGCAGAGATCATTGTGCCCCTTTCAATACAGAGATGCCAGCGTGGACTCTAGAGCCACCTTTACCATTAAAGTAACTCCTTACTTCATGTGGGCATTACACGTTGTGGACTCCTTCTTCACCTGTGCCCCACACACTCGCCCACAAAATGGCTGCATCCCACTTCTTCAGCTGTTGGCTTCAATCACTGTGATTCCCTTCACCCACCACTGTCACCCACTTTCTCTGTGCACTTACCTCACGGCAGCTTCTCTTCAGTCCCCGAGTCTCCGTCCTCGAGTCCTCAGTCCTCCCGCGGCGCCTCCTCGGCCAATGGCTTCGGGTTTGCCTTTCGGCCAATCAGGAAGCGGGAGGACCCACAGTGAAATTATTTAAATATCCTTGAGTGGCCCGGTACCGTTTGATCCACGGACCGGTACCGGTTCGCGGCCTGGGGGTTGGGGAACACTGCCTTAAAGTGGAAGTTCACCCTAAATTTTATTTCTAAAAATACCTTGAGCCGAACGGTTAGACTGCGGGGAGGCTGTTTTTTCTTTTCCGTACATACCGTGTTAGCGGTGTTTCATCCCTCGGCTTCTGGGTATGATTCTAGCGGGGCTGGGCGTTCCTAGTTGAATAACGTTCCTCCGACCGGCGCATACTGCGCGTCACGATTTTCTCGAAAGAAGCCGAACGTCATTGCGCAGGCGCCGTATAGAGTCAGCTCTATACGGCGCCTACTCAGCGATGTTCGGTTCTTTTGGAAAGTCGTGATGCGCCTCTACTCCTATTTCTTCTGCTTCTCCCTTTTGGTTCAACTACTTCTCTCTTTTATAAACACGAGAGGGAGAAAATAGAGAATGCACATTCGCCTCGGGGGTTGGAATCCACATTAAAGATCTATGTGTGAAACCTTGTGAGAAGGGGGGGTTATCTCTTTTATTGCATTCAGCTGATTATCTGAGATCTCCTCTCTTATTAACCCCTACCATTAGTCCCAGTCTAGCACATAGGTTAAGAATGTCGCTCATGCAGAGGGATACAGTTCCATAGGCTTATGTCGACTATTTCTTAATCTTGATATACCATGCTAGCACAGACTTCACTCTCAATAGAATAATGGTGTCATACCTTCTAGATCATCTTAATCAGTGATTCCCGACCGTGTCTGCTCCTCCCAGGGGAAACCGACGGCTCGTCCTTACCTCTCAGCCTCTGTCTTCCCCCATGTCCTTTTAGCGAGGGGCTGCGGGGAGCAATCCTGGCTGCATACCTCTAAAATCAGCGGGGTGGAGGTGGGGGAGGTGCCCGTGCGGGCTCAGCTCCTCTGCTGCATAACACGCTCCTTACCGTACCGGCTGTCCCTGCTCCTTGCCGGCTATGGCGGGTACCCCGGTGTAGCGTGTAGCATGAAGGTTGCCGCCGCCTCTCTCTCCACGGAGCTGTCGTGGTCTGTTGTCCCGTACACGCGTCCCGACCCAGCAATCCCTGGTTCCTCCCTCCTAGGGGCACGTCACGTTCTCACGTGCACGCCATGATCTCCATTCTGATGCAGATGCGGTGATGGCATTTCTAAGAGCCTTTCAGGACAACCTTGGAGAGTGCGTAAATCCCTTCTTTTCCACCATGGCTTCAGTTATTGTGTGGCCTCCGACACTGGAAAACAAAGCACAGAAGAACCACAGCACCATGATAGATACATCACAATTACTTTTAATATATTTAGGGAGGGAAATAGCGGTTGTCCGGAAAGGCTCTTAGAAATACTGTCACCGGTAAGTCTAACTACGTTTTTCTCAAATCGCCTTTCAGGACAACCTTGGGAGGATAACCAAGTAACTTACCCTAGGGTGGGACCACTGCCTGCAGTACCTTCCTGCCAAAGGCTTTATCTGCAGGAGACAGCAAGTCCAACCTGTGGTGCCTGATAAAGGTTGAATAACTGGATCAAGTGGCAGCCTTACAGATCTGATCAGGCGTAGCACCGGCCCTCTAGGCCCAGGAAACTGCCGTTGACCTTGTTGAGTGAGCAGCGATACCTGAAGGAGGTATTTCTCCTTTTGCTTGATAGGCTTCTGAAATTGCTTGACTAAGCCATCTGCCTAGCATACTCTTAGGCCGCGTACACACGATCAAATCTTTGTACCACCGAGTTTAGGGTGTAGCCCAGAAACCTAATTTCCTGTGTAGGATCTAGATTCAATTTCTCTAGATTTAACAGCCAACCTAGGGTTTTGAGATGAGTCTGTGACATTTGAAGGTTTGTCACAACCTGATCTCTGGAATCCGCAAAGAACAATATGGAAGACCGAGATCCCCCTTCAGTTTCAGAGGTTCCAGGGCTTCCGCCATAACTTTTGTAAAAATCCTGGGGGAAGATAAAAGGCCTAACGGCAGGGCCCTAAGCTGGAGATGCCAGACTAAAGTTCCCAGATTGATGGCCAGGCAAAGAAACCTTTGGGAAGCCGGTGCTATCAGTACACGAAGATAGGCATCCCTTAGATCCAGGGATGCCATGAAGCAGTCTGGAGATGAGATTTGTTATGGAATGAATCGTGTCCATGCGAAAGTGTTTGTACCGTATTGATCTGTTTAGGATCTTCAGATTCAGAATCAGGCGGTACTTGCCTGAAGGTTTTTTCACCAGGAAAATATGGGGATAAAATCCCCGGCACTCCTGTTTCGGGACCTGGACAATTACTTCTTTATTAATCAGATCCTGTAATAGGTTCATCATGGCTGAAGCTTTGTCCTGATCTTTTGGGAGGGCTATAACATAAAATCTGCTTGGCGGGCATTTCGGCCTGTAACCTTGTTAAATGATGTTCCTTACAAACAGACTTGTGGGTATTTGACTCAACTGAGGGAGAAAGGCGGATAATCTTCCTCCCACTGGAGTAGGGTTGTCACTTATCTTTAGGGGTTTGGTCTAAGGGAGATCCCTAGAGGACTCCGCCCCTTCCCCTACCCCTTTGGGGAACCCAACGTTTTTTGTTGTCTTCCCTAATTTTGTAGGGTTGCTTAACACCACTATTTTTTTTTTTTAAAGTTTGTTTCTTCTTGGCGGGGAAAGCTTTCTTTTTATCTGCAGTTCTGTCTAAGACTGTTTCCAGATCTGGGCCAAAAAGAAAATCCCCTGAAAAAGGTATGCCACAAAGTTTGATCTTAGAGGCCGTATCCCCCGAACAAGTTTTTATCCAGACTGCCCACCTGGCTGAGTTAACAAGCGCTGAGGATCTGTCTGCCATTATAATTGATTCAGCTGACGCATCAGCCATATACTTAATTGTATTGAGTATTAGGCTGGGTTCACACTAAACTACACGACTTTCATTTGCTCTGCGACATTTGTCCTACTTTGATCCTACATTGATCCTACATTGGTCCTACATCCATCCTACTTTCATGAACAGGATACTACTTTGGTCCTACATAGGATAGACTGACTTGTTCTTTGACCAATCAAAACAATCCCAGAGTGAGATAAATTCCTTTTACTGGTGCTGTAATCACATGTCAGGTGGCAAAAGTCGGATGGTTAGGACAAGGCTCCTACTTTGGTCCTACTTCAATGATATTCAATGGGCTGAAGTAGGATCAATGTAGGACCAAAGTAGTACAGGGAGTAGTTTCAAAGTCGGACCGACTTGTGTAGGACCAGTTAAGACGGCTCTCATAGGGAAACATTGATTTTCACACGTCATGCTACATGAGCGCCCAATGTAGGAGCATTGTCGGAACAAGTGTGAACCCAGCCTCAAAGGAAAAGACTCTAGGAGATCTTTTCTATGGGTACCTGCCTCAACGTGGCCCTTTAGTTTCTCCACCCAGCATTCTAGGTTCCTTGCCACCACTGTGGAGGCCATAGCTGGTTTGAGGCTGGCCGATGCGGAATCCCATGCTTTTTTCAGGAGGGCATCTGCCCTCTTGTCCATTGCATCTTTTAAGACCCCCATATCTTCAAAGGCAAGATCCGTCCGCCGAGAAACCTGTGAGAACGCAGCATCAACTCTCTAGGGTTCTTATTCCAAACTTCAGAAGTCTTTATTTTCAAAAGGGAACCTTCTCTTATAAGATTTGGGTAAAAATGGTCCTTTTTCCGGATCTTTCCATTCTTTTTTGATTGTGTCTGATAGTACCCTATGGACTGGAAAAACTGTTTGGAATCCTCTAGACCCTGGTACATTTTATCATGGATAGATAATTGCACTCTTTCCACCTGAATATCCAAGGTGGTGTAAATTGCGTTCAACAATTCACCCACGTCCTCCAGCGATAATTTATATCTAGAGGTTCTGCCCACGTCCTCTTCCTCCTCTTCATCAGAGTCTTTAAGAGAGGGAAGAGTACTTGCCCCTTCATCCCCAGAGTCCACCTCTACTGGTTTGGAAGTGGAAGCTCGTGGGCTTGCTGGTTTAGTTTGAACCGCACTTTGTACCAACATAAATTTAACTGAGCTGAGTGAATCCGAAAAGTTCACGGACTAAGGAAAACAGATTTTTAATTTGAGAAGATTCCTCTTCAACCAGCCCCTAATACAAGATCTACACCTTGATTTTTGCCATGAATCCCTGAGAGGATTATTGCTGAAGGGACACTTCCCCTGACTCGGTGGATTTAATGGCTTAGCTTTGGTTAATGATTTTTCCTGAAACGAGATAATAAAAAGGTAAAAAGGATGAGCGCAAAATCAATAGCACAGGGAAAGCTAAATGGTAAAAAGCGCCTATAGTAAATCAAGGTAATAATGTGACAGTGTAAACCATCAATAAGTGGGTAAACAAAACACAAATACAGTAATAATGATCAATGATGGTGAAAGGTGCCCAATGACTGATGGCTGCTGAATCCAATGCAGTGTGTCATACACAGTTCATATGGTAGATATGATGGTACAGACAGGTGCAATTTTCAATTAAGTCTTCCTGGTGGTGGACTCACAGAGAGCTTACCTGACTTCAAAGGAATGACTGCTTTTAACAGCTGAGTACTGATCTCCTGGAATCAGCGTGGTTGCTGTGTGGGCATCTTTGGGCTTCACAAAGATGGGCTTTACAAAGATGGAGGCTCCCCGACAGATCAGAGACAGCAATGGATGAATCTAGAATGAATAAAATAAAAGATCCATGGTGAAGTATGTAAAAGTAAGACTAATTTAATAAGATAAATGCGCTTACATGTAAAAACGATAAAATATGCAAAACAAGGGATCTGGTATAGCATCCAATCGAACTGGTGGACGGATTCACGTCACTTCCGGTCACGTGGGCTAATGCTTGTTCCTGATGCGTATCGTCATGTCACATGACTTCATCAGAGGAATGTCGATACATGGCTTTTCTTTTAATTGCAATCACTGGTATATTTTGACATCCATGATGGGCACTGCACCATGGACTCCCCCCAGTAAACGAGCCGACGTGTGCAGTGCAGGGGGAACACAGAAATGTCCAAGTCAAGTGTTCCTCTTCTACTTTTACTTGGGAAAGGTGTTAGGAGTTCATCCTTGAAACATGCTGCAATGTGTGATCTTAACTTTGTTTGGTCAAATGTAAGACTGGCATAGTTGCCAACATCGCAAAGGCGGAGCTTTGTTCTATTTGCAGGGCATTCGTAGGTAGATGTGGCATAGCGCCACAGAAAAATGTGGCGCGACAAGTGCGCCGTGGCGGGAAATGGACATGGTTTACGTGGGCGTGGCTCTGAAGGGGGTGTGGTTAGAGTCTGAGGTGAATGAAGGAGAACAAGACAGAGGGAGAGAGAGAAATAAAGACAGAGGGAAAGAAAGAGGGATGGGGGGGGGGGGAAAGCAGGCCCAGATCCTACACCCCAATAGAAATGTGTATTCCAGAAAGCTTAACAAATCAGCAGATAAAGATACTCCAAACACCTGATGTTAGCTCTTTAATCATCCCGGCACCATGCTTGTTATGGTGATTGAAGCGCATTATTTCTAGAGACTGCTAGCACTGCACATGGGGGGGGGGGGGTCTATTTTTATTTATTTTTTTCAATGGGTCTTGCTAGAGAAGAATTTTTTGCATAAACCACAGAACCACCACAGAACTGTGAATGCTAGTGTAAAAGTGTACCAACGTCCTGATAATATGTAACTGAAGATTAATTGGGGCTAATAGAATGGACTTTAAACGATACAAGTGAATATGGCAGAAAATCTATAAATATTTTTATTCATAAAAAAGGAATGTACGAAGAAAAAAAGGGGGATGGTATACAGAACTTTGTGAACAAAACCGTAAACAAACAGCATATTATCACAGTACATAATTTAGGACATGTTACATAAAAGCTTGTACTTATACACATATGTTCGGTCCGAATCCCTAAGCCTGGTTTGAATATGCGGAGTGATGGATGTTGTATTTACTCGCTTTTACTCAACATGTTTCGCGTTTTCAGGACGCTTCATCAGGAGCATAACAGTAGGTAAACAGGGTCTCTGCAGCAATGTGTGGAATAGACCGTTGATAGTCAATGTGTAGCATATACGATGTTGTTACCTAACCAGCCAGGTAGGCATATGAAAGGCTATTTAAAACACCAAGGTGTATGGAGATATGAAAACTTATGGCTGGTGCACGGTTTAATAAGGAAATAGTTGCCAAACAGCAGGGGGCACTCTGACTGAGGTCCCTAAACCGGTAAAATATAGTGACTTGATTGGCGGAATAGCTTGTAGGCTTAGTAGCCAGCCAGAAGTGTAGGAACCGGGCCCGGGGGGGGGGGGGGGGTGAGGCGGAGGTATATTGTCTCTGTGTCACACTTCCACGTGCAGCTGGATCTAGAACCACATTAATTTGGGCAAACAGAAGCTCACAGCAAAGTTGTTCTCTACACAGGGCACCATAAAATCTTCGCTTGGTACGATCCTTGGAACCTGAGGGTAAAGAAGGGATAAGACAAGACATTACACACCCAGAAGAGATATAAATATATACCAATGTGAGAGAGGGAGGGACTGCTAGCAGTGCACATAGGAGGGGTTCTAGAACCACATATCGTAATTTGGTCAAAAAGAAGCTCACAGCAAAGTCGTTCTCTACGCAGGGCACATAAAATCTTGCTTGCAACCTGAGGGTAAAGAAAGGATAAGACAAGACATTACACATCCAGCAGAGATATAAATATATACCAATGTGAGAGAGGGAGAGACTGTGCACATGAGGGGGGGGGGGGGGTTCTAGGACCACATACCGTAATTTGGGCAAAAAGAAGCTCACAGCAAAGTTGTTCTCTACGCAGGGCACCATAAAATCTTTGCTTGGTACGATCCTTGGAACCTGAGGGTATAGAAGGGATAAGACAAGACATTACACATCCAGAAAAGATATATACCAATGTGAGAGAGGGAGACACACTGCACATGAGGGGGTATCCTACAACCACATAATAGAGTTGCACCGATACTAGTTTTAGTATTTAAGACCGAGTACAAGTACCGATACTTTTTCTCAAGTACTTGCCGATACCCATTCCTATTTTTGTACAACAATAATATTTTATTACACACAATCCTCCTAAATTGATGTCTCCAGTGGGAGATGCCAGCCGGGGCTCATCCTTCTCACTCTGCTCTCTGATGACAACTCTCCTAAACCTTGCACTAAAAATACTTGGCAGCTTTCCTTCTACATCGAGTTCCAAGATCCAATCCCGTGGGACCAAATTTTTCCTTTCTCTTGAAGACCAAGTAGATCTTGAAGAGAAGCGTTCGGGCAAATCCAGGATTCTCTGCCACAATGCACTTGGCCAGATCTTCATGGAAAGGGATGCCCACCAGGTGAAAGGTGGGCACCAGTCTGGAAAAATTCATTTCCAAAAATTCCCCAATGAGATATCCTGTGGCAAACTCAGCAGCAACATTTTCTGGCTCCACAAATCTGGACAGCCTCAGCTTCTTGTTGAGCCAATCATAGAAAATGTCTGTCATGTTGGTTATATGAGAGCGTATCCTCCCACTGTCTGCTGTCTCTATAGCGCCTCTCGCAGACATTTTTTTAACTTTTTTTTTTCACTGTACCCTTTAATGTTTTGAGGTGGGGGGGCAGGTTATTGTTTAGGATGGGGAAGCTGGTTATTGTTTAGAGTGAAGATATTAGAAAATCCCCCAGTGGTGTTTTTAGGCAGCTGATGCAAGGATTCACAAAAGGTGTATGATAAAAAGTTTGATTGTATAAAATTGATTGGAACTATAACAGTTGACATATGAGCTCTGTTAAAAATCACAAGTGATATATACACACACACAATAATGCAAGTATAAATGTCATGTAATCCAACATAGGACATGTGCGGGCAAATGACAGATACTGACGCGTTTCTTCAGAGGATTTTTAGTGCTGCTGTAACGAACTACACGTGAGAAACGCATAATGATCCTGGTGTGTTCAGAATTGGGTCATTAGGAGTTTGATTTTGAATAGGAGATCTGATCGTTGTTGGTCAGACCTGCTGTATCCTCTTGCAAGAAGTCTCGTCTGAAGTTTTCTGACCTTCTCATGGAAGAGTGTGTCATTTGAGCAATTGCCCATATGGTATGGAGTTTTTGAGCAATGCAGGATGAAAGCTATCGGCGTGCAGGACTGTATGTCTGGCAGTGCTTTTCCGGAAAAGGGTACTACACAAAATTCCCTCATCGTCAACAATGAGTCGAACATCGAGGAATGTGATAGTTTGTTTATCATGCGCCATCGTGAATTTTAAATTATGGTTGTTTTTACAAATTAAAAAATTCC